>JAOTQE010032064.1:0-10268 GCA_025631205.1 Nesometra sesokonis
GTAGGCCTAACATCGTAATCGACTCACCAAGCGGACCAGAGATTTGCCTCGTGTAGTAAAATCCAACGACGCGGGGAGGAGAGACTGGGAGCTGTGGGCGTTTTATATGCACGGCGGTCGTGCGTATGTAATATTACACTTGCTAAGGATTGGATGCTTGTCAGGACTGCTGGGTGGTTCTTAATGATACGGTGGCGGCGTGGGGAGAGAGAGAATTGAGGGATTTTTATACGCACGACGGTCTTTCCTACGAAATATTACACGTAGTAAAGGATTGGGTGCTTGTTGGGACCGCGGGTGCTTTATCGTAGCGATACGGTGGCGATGTTTGTAGTGTGAAGGATTTTGTTTTTGTTTACCGTATTCAAGATGTCTGATCATTTTCCGATCTAGGCCTAGGCCTGGGCCTAGTGTTTTGAACGAAAAGATGATAAATTTGTGCTGTATTGATAGCAGCATTATTACTCCATGGTTTTAATAATGGCACAATGACTGCTGGCTGCTTACGTTACTTAACTTAGAAATCGTTTTCGTGAGTTATGTTTTTCAAACTGACGCACACCGATGACAAGCATGCTAGGCCTGCTGCTGTCATCGGCTGACTACTCGTCGCGATGCTGCTCAGGTAGGCCTAGGTTATTAACGAACTCGGGGCTGATCAGATCTGCTGTTTAGACTGAAGATGCGGATTTTTTAAGTAAACGACACTAATGTTGAAAAATATTTGTATTTATTGTAAAATCGAAAATATAAGTTTATTATTCGTTGAAATATATGTATTAATTGTAATTAAAATAAAAATATTCATGACGTTATGGGCTGGTATAGGCTTTCGTAAAATCGGGGTTCGTAATTGAGGGTTTTTACTGTACTTTCTTACTTGAAGTTGATTAGTGGACCTTTCGGATTGTTCTGATACTGTTTCGATGATTTTGTATTGGTCTTAGGTTGTAGTTTTTATGATGTAACATAATAATTAATCTTGTAACTGTTTTCATTTTTAGATACCGAAGTCAAGCGATGGCAAGAATTTCTGGGAGTATGTCGACAAGAATATAACATTAGCACTTTTAGATGGTATGCTTGTCCTTAAGTTTGCTTTTATTAAAAAAAATTAATGAGACAACTTTGGTTTAATGTAGGAGTCATAGTTTTTATTTTTGTTATACAGCTACCTCTTCCAGATTTCCAACTCAAATAAATTTTAATATACAAATAAGATTCGATAGATTTGAGTATGCTGGTACAGCATATTTGATGAATTGAAAAATACAATGTTCTATTCATGAAGTGGAGCTTTTAAATAGAACATCCCATCCTTCACAGAATATATATTTTGAACAATTGTATGAATGAAAACTTTTATACAACATTTACTGTGTCTAGGGCCCAGTAATTGCATTGTCCATTTTACACATTACAGCTGGGCTAGCCTACTCCACTCTACCTTATTCACCTAGAACTAGGGTAGGCATTAGACTCTATGGAACTAGTATAAATATAAAGGCACATCTAGCTGTTGCATGCTGGGTTTGTTTGATGTGTGCCGCTGTAAAACACAATAACATGTGGCTAGCATGTGCAAATCTCATTGTGCTGACCCTACCATACACATGTGATACATTATTGCTTCTTCCTCCTCCGAAAAATATATTCAATAGTGTTTTATTACCATGCATTAGTATCTTTATTGTGTAATAGTGCATTTATATCCAATGTCACATGACCACGACAAAACTAATCAAATAACTGGAATATATTCAAGCGTTTAGTAAAGACGTAAAAAATAATACTGAGCAGCTAATACTAAGCAGCTAATGAAATGCAAAGTCTCAAGGTTTATTAGAACAAAATTTAAAAAATAACTTCCAACCTATTTTTTGATTATTTCAATTTGATCTTTCCAGTGATGTGACTTAATTAGTTTTGAGGCAAAAAAAACAGGAATGGAGCTTTAACATTTTTAAGATTCTTAAGTGTGGATTAAAATTAGACTTGATGACTGTCCTTAAAATAGGCTTTACAGTGTTTAAAAAATGTTGATGGGTGGGCCCACCCACAACCTCCAGTTCCCTCCAGTATAATTTCATCCTGCACTTATTTCAATTTAATCTAAGAGTGAACATATGAAGAATGTACCTATTTTTAATGTAAAATTGTTGTTAACCAAGATTGTTTTTTCTATTTTTTGCAGATATAACTAGAGAATTTATACAGATTATAGAAAATAGTCCAAACAGATTAAAACGGAAGCTTACTATGAAGGTAACCATCCCCATTTGTCATTTTGTTTAAATTAAATACTTGTACGGTCTACTCCCCTCAGTCGAATCAAGACCATTTCTTGAATCAAGAGTTAATGCATGCACATAGACCAACATTCCCTTATACAATAATTGGCCCTAGAAAAATCACTGTCTTAACTCAACCAATCTCGAAGTTTGTGGTAAGCTTTTTGGCCAAATACATAAAAATATTCTGAAAATTATTTATGCCAGAATTGAATTTGAAATTGAAGTGAATGAGTGTTATACTCTCCCTGGATGGGACGCTAGTCCATCACAGGTTACTTCCCAGCAATTTACCTGTAACAATCGTACAGCTTGGTAAACTGGCGCAATGCAAGTAAAGTGCGTTGCCCAGACCCACAAGCAACTGGCGTGAGGGAATCTCCAACTCCCGATCTCTCAATTGTTATTCTGAACCGCAACCGATGTGCCAACTGCTCCCACATTGACATTGAATATGGTCCTAGTTTCAGATGGGAGATTATTCCATATTATGGCACTGTAAGAAAGAAAGACTAATATAATACTACTGGTTGGGTCATAATTCTGTGTTGGATAATAACTAAGTATTTGCTCTTGAATTACTTTATTCCACGAGACTCTGTCTAGAGCATTTAATTACCTGAATGCATGTAGCCTTGAACAGCACCAAATGCTTAATATGATGTTTCTTTTTAACATAGGCACAAGCTGACACCGATTCAAAAACTAAGGTAAATGAAAATGCATCTACAAGTAGCAGTAGTACATCTATATTCGATGAAGAACCTGGAGCCACTAGTAAACTTGATGCTCTGCTGCAAAGCGGTAAAGACCAAAGCGATGGAAACAAATCTGTTGCACCTGTAGCACCTGCAAAATCAAGTTTAAATCTGAACGAGTACAAGATGATGAAAGAGAAAGAAATTAAACGAGAAAAAGAAAAAGCAAGACAAAGAGAATTACAAAAAATGGATGAGCAATCTTCAAAACATTCAAATCATAATCGGTCATTAGAGCAGGGAAGACCAAAAGATAGCAGTACTCGAAATGACCATCCTGCTAAGCATGTGGAGGGCAGGTCACATGATGGCCAAGTTAAACCAAAGGAGGGACATAGCAGTAGATCATCAAATGATCAAGTTAAACATGGTGATCACAAGTGGTCTAATTTGCAAACTCCTGAAAAACTCCATGATACAAGTTCCCATAAGTCACAAGGGCATGGAGATGCACACAGACCACACGACAGGTCTCGTAGTACACACCACGGCCATAAACCGCAATCACATGCTCCTAGCAGTAGTGACAGAATTCACAGTAGTGTAAAACCAAGTAGTAAAGATGTCAGACCAACAGACCATAAAAAAGATGTCAGACATCGTCACCATCACTCCGAGAAGAGACCAAATGATCATCACAGAATCCCACGACCAGAAGAATCACGTTCGCATACTTCTGATCAAAGGCACAGAAATGAACAAAGACATCTTGATGGACTTGAAAAAGCTGCCTTGCCGAAGTATAGACATTTACAAGAAAACCCATCAGAAACAAAAATTCCAGAAACTGAACAGGGAAAAACAAAAGAAGAATATATACTTATGAAGCCAAAAAGCTTAGTTGAAATGGACATTCTTGGGGCTTTACAAGAAGAGTGTGCTAGTCCCCGTATGTCAAGTTCGCATATACAAAGTCCTCATGTACCAAGCTGTCATATACCAAGCCCCCATAAATCAAACCAACCTGTACCAAGTCCCCTTAAATCGAATCAACCTGTACCTAACCCACATATAGCAAATCCCCATAAGCCAAGCCAACCTGCACCTAACTCACATATACCAAGTCCCCATATACCCAGCCCACTTGTACCTAGCCACGTACCAACCTCCGCACCGTCTCCTGTACAGACACAACCCTTTACAAAGGTAAAGGATCGGCATAAACAAGATGCGATTGTGCAAAGGGTGCCTGACCATCAGTCTCTTCTTCAAGAGACAATGCAAGGAATAAATAAAAAGGAACCAGTATCTCAACCAAATCTTTCTAAAGACCGAAGGAAAAAATCATCAGAGCAATCACAAGAGGCCAAAATGTCAAATGTGAAGCGAGAGACTACACAGCAGTCACAAGAAATGAAAATGTCAAATGTGAAGCGGGAGTCTTTCCAGCAATCGCAGGAGATGAAAATGTCAAATGTGAAGCGGGAGTCTTTCCAGCAATCACAGGAGATGAAAATGTCAAATGTGAAGCGGGAGTCTTCCCAGCAATCACAGGAGATGAAAATGTCAAATGTGAAGCGAGAATCTGGCCAGCAATCACAAGAAATGAAAATGTCGAATATGAAGCGGGAGTCTGACCAGCAATCGCAGGAGATGAAAATGTCAAATGTGAAGCGGGAGTCTGGCCAGCAATCTCAGGAAATGAAAATGTCAAATGTGAAGCGGGAGGCTGGCCAGCAATCACAGGAAATGAAAATGTCAAATGTGAAGCGGGAATCTGGCCAGCAATCACAAGATATGAAAATGTCAAATGTGAAGCGGGTGGCTGGCCAGCAGTCACAGGAAATGAAAATGTCAAATATGAGGCGAGAACAGGTTATGGTGAAGCAAGAACAAATTAAGGTGAAACCTGAACAAGTTAAGGTTAAACCTGAATCACCTCGAATAAAAAAAGAACCTAAGATACACCAAGAGTCATCTATAAAATCTAAATCTAAACCTGCTAGTCCGGTGAAAAGAAAAGAAGTTGTTCTTCAGGATACTGTAAAATCAAAATTAGAATTGTCAGCCAGTCCTGCCAAAATTCGAAAAGATGCCCCTTTTCAGGATTCTTCAAAACTAAAATTGGAACTACCAGCAAGTCCTGTCAAAGTTAGAAAAGATGTTCTAAACCAGGAAACTGTTAAAACAAATTTGGAATTTGCTTCAAGTCCTGCGAAAAGTCGAAAAGATGTTCATCAAAGTCCAGGCAAAGCAAGAAAACCACGCATTACTTCAAAACCTCTCATGCAAGAAGCCAGTACTTTGGATCTTTCTAGCATTGGCATTGGAAATTTTTACACAAACCCAGAGGCAGTTGGTAAAGAGCAGCATAAAGAAAAACAAAAACCTTCAGATGTGTTGAGTTCACCAAAAGTTAAGCGTGAAATCTCTGACAGAACAAACCAAGTTGCGAAAAAAGAAACTGCAGTTAAACTAGATTTTAATTCTACACCAGCTCTTGAAAAGGTAAAGAGTGAACCAATAATGAAACCAGTGGCACCTCCTAAAAAGCGCATCAAGAACATGATGCAAACACAGTCTCAGCCTCCTGAGTTTGATGCACAACATCTAACTGTACCTCATAAACCCCCACAAACAGCTCCCAAGCATATTCCAAAGTCTGCTCCACTGCAAACTGCATCACATCTAACATTGGAACAGATACAAAAATCAAGCAATCAACCAAAACCACAACCACATGTCCAAGAGAAGCCACAACCAATTGTGCAACAAAAAGTACCACAACCAACTGTACAACAAAAAGTACCACAACCACCTCGTCAGATACCAGAACTTGAAAGTTTTTCTAATCCTGTGATAGATCCCTGGTCAGATATGATGCATCCTGCAGAGATACTAGATTCAACAGATTATATGAACGATATGAAGCATGGTATGTCACATCTGGATGACCTATCTTTAGGTACCGGGTTGCTTCCCGACAATCTATTTGATTTTCAAGAAACCAAATCTTCAACTCCTGTTAAACCAAATGTTTCTGCTAAAATTCTACAGCAGCAAGCATTGCTAACACCTATTGAGTCTTCGCAATCTGTGAAGAAGAAAACTATACCTAGGGAAAACTTGGAACCAAAAGTAATCCTTAAGGATGTACATCCTACAGAGGTATTGGATAAAGTAAACCGTACACCAGCAAAGAAATCAAAGTCAGTTAAAAAAGTTGTGCAACCAGTAAATAACCAGTCAGAATTTGAACCTCATCCAGCAGAATTGTTGGAGACCAAAAGTGTCCCAGTGCCACAGGTTTTACCAGTAGCAAAGGAACCTTCAGAGGATGGTGAACTAGGTGCAGATGACTCGCTTGTGCATCCAACAGAAATTGAAAATCCAGCTCTTTTACGTGTCAAAAACGAAGAACCTGTTCCGCAGAAATCTTCTTCGTTAGACCAAAAAGAACGGCTAGGAGATCAAGATCAAAGGTCTTCTGAGCACAGACATTCTGAACACAAGCGCCATTCTAAACACAAACACTCTAGTAAAAAGAAAGATAAGGATAGGGATCGGCACAGAAGTAAAGATAGGTCATCTAGTCGAAGTAGAGAATTCAAAGACCACAGCTCAGAACCTAGAGAAAATTCAAATGGCAATGAGGAAGGACCGTCGGCACAGGATGAACAGCCAACGAGTGTGTTAACCACATCAGGAGGAATAAAAATTAAGATTAAACTTGGCAATTCCTTCTCAGAGAAACAGGCTTCACCTTCTGCTGGCAGCTCTCCTCTCAGTATGAAAATTGACCTGAAGAAAATACAGTCATCCAAGCAGGATTATGACAGTAGACACGAAAAGGAAAGAAAAAAGGATAAGAGTTCACGTCATCATAAACACAAATCGCATAAGAGATCTCACAGTCCAGTAGAAAGCCCGATTGGTGATGCACAGGCATCACCCGCCAAGCGACGGGCAACAAATAGTTCACTTCTTAGCCTACCAATGCCTCCAGCAGATCCAAAAAAGAAAAGCAAGCATTCCTTAAGTAATGGAGAATCGCCAGCAAGCAATGTTTACAATTTCAATTAATACGGGATTGTCAAGAGAATTAGTGAGTACACAACCATTCCAGACTGCTCGTGTTAAAGACATTGCAATTATAAAATTGTTTTCATGCAACCAGTGTTTACCTGCAGACAAATCTTTCCTATCACTGATTGAATTATTGTAGCATGATAGGAAAGACGGTTACTCGCTTTATTGTTTTATGTACAGTGTACGCTACAAAGAGAATTTGGCAAGCAAGAAGAAAAATATTGAATTTTTACTTTATCTACATAAATTGTATAAAAAGTATGTTTTTCCTAGTGTATCCAATTTCATTATGAAGAAATGAATTTGTATAGTTTTGTTTAAAATGTACCAATTTAATATAATTTTGGTGGTGTGTTAATTGAACGTACAGTGATTTTAACTACAATATAAATTTATGTATTTTTCGGCTTATTGTATGCAGTATACTTAATGGATAAAATATCCAAAAATAAAAATTATAATTGAAAAAAAAGGAAAAAACTGTAAAAGATAATTATATTAGTTCATTATAAATGATTAGTAGATTAATGATAAAAATAATTCTTGTTCTTGCATTGAACATACTGAACCTAGTATAAGCCCACTAACCCTGAACATCGAATCCCAGTCGGTGTGCGATGTGGACATACTGTATACCCTAGTATAAGCCCACTAACCTTGAACCTGGAATCCCAGTCAGTGTGTGATGTAAACATATACCCTAGTACTGTATAGTCCACTAACCCTGAACATGGAATCGCAGCGTTAAGTGGACATATACCCTGGTATAAGCCCACTAACCCTTAACATGGAATCCCAGTCAGTGTGCGATGTGGACATATACCCTAGTATAAGCCTACTAACCTTGAACCTGGAATTCCAGTCGGTGTGTGATGTAAACATATACCCTATTACTGTATAGTCCACTAACCCTGAACATGGAATCGCAGCGTTAAGTGGACATATACCCTAGTATAAGCCCACTAACCCTGAACATCGAATCCCAGTCAGTGTGCGATGTGGACATATACCCTAGTATAAGCCCACTAACCTTGAACATGGAATCCCAGTCAGTGTGTGATGTAGACATATACCCTAGTACTGTATAGTCCACTAACCCTGAACATGGAATTGCAGCATTAAGTGGACATATACCCTAGTATAAGACCACTAACCCTTAACATAATATCCCAGTGTTAAGGGTACATACACTCTAGTATAAACCCACTAACCCTAAACATGGAATCCCAGTCAGTGTGTGATGTGGCCATATACACCTTGGTTTAAGGTCACTAACACTGGACATGTAATTGGTCATTTGTTAGGTGGGCTTATACTCGCTTCAGTATGGTAGTAATATTCAATTGGCTAAATAGCCCATTGAATAGGGATTGAATTTAGCTAAGCTGATTGGTTAGAAGCAAATTCAACTACATTAGTTGAAACCAATTCAGCTAAGCTTATTGAAGGGGTTTCAGCTCAGTCAGATGAATAAAAAGTAAATTCAACTAACAAGCTGGAAACAAAATTGATTCAGTTCAAGTTAAATGGTTGTTTATGGGCATGTCAGGTTAATGGAGGATGGATTTTATGATTGGCCTAAAAACCAATACATAATGATTTGAAAGTGATTATAATTAAAGATTGGTGAAGAATGTTTAATTGAGTCTGAATCCATTTTGAAAAAGAAAAAGAAAATTTCTGTACAGTATCTGTCATAAACTTTAAGTGAACGTTCTGCATGAAGTTTTTTGATTGTAGAGTAAATAGAACAAATACAGTATTTAAAAAAAATTACTTCTGGTTGATTGAAAAATAATTTGCGAGCTAATATTAAGGTGGTATTTTAAACCATTCATATATATTTAATGTTTGTATGAATAACAGTCTCAGGTGAACCCTATTGCTATTCATAGAAGAAAAAACAGATTTTGCTTAAAATCAATGACTCTAAAAAATAATGGGAAATTAAAATGCGTTTTATAGTTAAACTGTTAACATAGTTCATTTAGTTAATTTTTTTCACTGCCAGATACTGTACTGCACTACAGTAATTAGTAGTATAATGATTTGTATTTTTCTTTTATATCGTTTTTCTGTGGGTGGAGCAATATTTTAATATACTTGTCCTAACCTGCATTTATATGTATGCAATAAGTATCCATATGTATGGCCATAGCCCATATATACAGTATTGTATTACTAATTGCCACCAATATTGTAACATTTAGTTCTAACTAATATAGAAATCTATATTTAGTTTGAAGTTCCTTACACTGACCAGTTTTTAAAACAGAACCTCCATTTTATGTTCCCTAGATTTTACAATTAGTTTAATTTAAGAAGCATTTCTGTAGTTTTTAATAAACTTCTGTATATTCAATCCAATATAACCTTTAAAAATGTTTCTTGTCATTGCATAACTTGTGTCGCTATGCTGTAAGGTCAAATGCACTTTGGTTTTATACTGTACATAGAATAGAGGTTCTGCTGTACTTCAAACAAGGCTATTGAAGAATACAATACTACCTATTTTTCAAAGTTTTCTTTTTATATTACTGACATACATGTTGCAATACTGTATGAAATAATTTATGGACACAAAATGGAAAACATATACACTAACATACAATTCTCTGGCAGTGATTAAAATTAACGCGTTTCATTTTACAATTAAAACCTAAATTCTGTTTAAGATATTTATGTTATTTTTTCTAATTTAAATATAGTTTTGTATTGAACATTGTAGAACACTTTTTAAGATGTATTGTCACTTGAAAATGACAAAAAAAAAGTCCATTTTGAAATTATCTTGCTCATTTTAAAGTAATATGGACATTTATGCACAGAGATTAGTGTATTTAAAAAAATGTTTAGCTTTCTTTTACTAGAAAATGACAAAATTATTATAGAGGCTTCGAGCCTTTCGGTGGGTTTGTTTGCTAATTTGTAGAAGTTAAACTTGCCCAAGTCAAGTCAAATCCACAGCGGCATTGAAAAAATAGACTTAGAAGCAGTTGGCACAGCGGTGGCGTTTCGGGCTTTCAATCACCAGGTCAGTGGTTCGAGACTCACTCTGGTCGACTGTTTGTGTTTCTAGGCAAGACACTTTATCCACGTTGCCTCTCTCCACCTATAAGTGGGTACCTGGGAGGTACAAATGCCATATGCGCTGATTACGGCTGCAACATTATGGAATGGATTGTATTCC
>JAOTQE010032075.1:0-10267 GCA_025631205.1 Nesometra sesokonis
GGGATTATACTCGAGGAACTACAGTATTAGAAAAAAGTCGGGTTTACAGAAGTTTGGTTTTTCAGATGGTATAGTTTGTGACTTTATATAACAAAATAATGTTTAAAATTTGATAATGTGTTTACAATTTTAAAATGTGCTCATATTTTAGCATAACTTTACAGAAAGATGTACAGTACATGCACTAATTGGAAGGTTTTTAAACAAGAGTTAAATTATTAGTATTTTCTTCTAGAAGCTGGACACTACCTGTCATTAGAGCGCTCTAAACTACTATTTATGTACCTCGCATGATCTTTAAAGAGATTTTATATGCACTGAAGCTCTTATTAAACATATCACGAACCATACCTACAGTACTCTATGTTTAAATATCTAAAACAGAGAAATTAATTGCACAAACCATATCCACAATCTCCTGATAAATGGATGGCTTTCTGTAGCATGTATATATCCAGCGGCATTATGCTATATTTAATCACATACTTTATCAACATTAGCAATGCATTCAGCAAAACAACTTGTCTATGAAAACCAAACTGATACTAAGAATATGGACTATACAGTAGCTGAACTCTCGGCCTAAGCTATTCCAATGAAACAGGGAAATTATTACTCCACCCACTTTTATCTGTCACATGATTGTGACAATTGTTTAAACAAATGTTTCCTTATTGCTAAACCAATTGAGAATTTATTTAGAAAAAGTATGTTGAGCACAATATGGAATTTTCATTTTATAAAATCAAGTATTAGGTAATATACTGAAATAAGGGCAGTCGGCACAGCGGTTGCGGTTCGGATCCCAAATCACAAAGTCAAGATTTTGAAGGTCATATACTGGTGGTCAGTTGTTGCGTTCGATCTTGACCAATATGAAACCTCTCTCCAAATAGGCGTATAAGTGGGTTCTTTGGATATGCTATAAGCAGAGATAGCAGCTATAACATTAAGGAGTGATGTTTGTTTCAAATGACTAGTAAATGTGAAGCACTTGGGAGACCCTGGTAACAAGCAGTATACTGTATCAATGTCACTTGTTGCATGCCACGGTCACTATCATTATAATTTCATTATCAATATCGTTGACAAAATTCATATAGTTGGTGAATACTATATTTTAAAAATGTGGCAGAGCAAAGCCAAACGAGACACAAGTCGGAAAATTGAAAATTGTGTTTTTATAGATTATAAAGCTACACATTATTATCTTTAACATGAAAAAAAAAATCAGTTTCATACGATGTTTTCTTGCGAAGTTATAACCAATCGAAGTTTGAACATTTAAAATGCATGTGTTGAGTAACTACATTTGAATTGTGTATCAGTATACATTGACTAAGCAAGGTCCTTTTAAATTGCATTTTAAAACATTTCTGATCATATATCTGAAAAACTGTTAAGGTAGTATGAAAGTTGAATGTATGAACTGTATATTTTTGAAATAAAATAAAATTTGAAAAAAATTTACCATTTTTAAATGTCTGCCTATTGTGGAAAACAAGTATTTGCGACTTGTGACTCATTTGGTTTGGCTCTGCCACAAATAAACTTTCTTCCAACTTACAAACAATTTTTTTTTTTATATTTTCGAAATTTTAATAATGTTTACACCATATTATCATTATCAATATCATTCAAATAACATTGGAAGTTCATAAAAGTCTAAAATTAATGTGTTAAACATCTTATAGGTACAGTACTACCAGTAAAGTAAATTATAATATGACTGAATGTTAAATTACCACTGGATATGACAAAAAATATATAATTTAAACCAAATCATACTTTGTTACTGAATATGAACATTTTCCATGATGACTAACAGTGACCCAAATTCAAACAACCCAAACCGGAATATTTCCAGACACAAGCAAGACCACCTCTTGATTTTAACACTAATCATGAAGGCTCACAGAATGGGGTTTCAATTCACATCCTGAATTTCATTTTATAAATAATAATTATTCATTTTTTACAAATACATTAACATGAAATGCAGACATTTTCTGGAGTTTAAATAATAGTTTAAACCTAGACGCAAAAACGGGGTTTTCCCAACAGCGGCAACCATAATGAGCTTACAGTTGTTTGAGAAAACATGATGAAATCCAATCTATTTAAGATGGGATATAAGTCAATATTTTATTTTTATTAGGGATAATAACTTTATTTCGTGTCACATCTAATGGCAAGTTTTCTCACCACTTGATGAGATCTACATTATACTTTTTAAGCCAAGTCTCATTGTGAGGCTTAGAAAGTGGTACTATTACTTGTGATTGTGGGAAAGAACCTGGTGTGCAGCCAGGTTCAAACCCAGAACCTTCACATTGGAAGGCAAGAATGTTAACCACCAAGGTACAGAGCCACTCCCCTGTACTACCACAGTATTCCTGATGATGAAATAATTTATGTTGAAATATTGAATCCTGTCACCATGGCATTTATCTCATTGCTTGGAATATGCATTATACTTTCTTACTTGAAGTCGATCAGTGGACCTTTCAGATTACAACATTCCAAAGTTTAAGATCCACAAAAATGAATAGGCCTGGTGTCATTGAATGAATTCCAACTATTATTCTACAAATATATAAAACTCTAATAAAAATCAGTACTGCATCATGGTTGTTTGTCTTTGGAACGAATATTTTTGTTTGTATTGTAGTTGTGTAGGCGACTACTTCAACTTATGAGGTTTTGGTAAATTGAGTGGAACTCAGACAGGATTAAAGGTCTTTATATCACGAGGTCTCCTCCCATGGGTAGAAACCCATTTTAAAAAACAAAGCAAATAACAAAATTTCTATTAAACAATTTTAAAATTAGGTCACTTTTTTTACTATGTACCTCCTTTCCTTGATGAATCCAAAACATATATTAAAGTTTGGTGGCACAATGTACGTGGCTCAGCAACTTTGCCCAATCTATCAAACTTTGGCGCACATTTGTCAATGTAGCAATAGGGTATAAATTAATTTTCTAAATCCTGGATACAATAGGCATATATGGAAATGCACTTATTACTTTATCCCTAAGGCAAGTTTTTTTTAAGTTAGTTGGCCCATGGAGCAACAAATTTTGTTTCTTCATGGTTGACAGAAACAAATTTTGTTACCAATATGGAAAGTTAAAACAAGTTACACATTTATGGTTCCGGAAAACCCATGAAAAATTTAGTTTCCAAGATGATGATAGTGAATACAAAAATTGAATTTTGTTTATACAAAATGAACTCACCAATCATCAAATGAGTGGATTGGGTGAGAGTCATGATGTGTTATTTATGTGTCATTAAGGCATTTTAAAATAAAAATGAACCTTTTACCCCCAAAATAAATTCTTATGAACATAGTCACTCAAGTTATAGTATTAAATAGTGTGTTACTCAATGCAAATACTTTTAGCACCATTCATACTTTCTAGTAAAATATCTGGAGTAGATCCAAACACAATAGCCGACATATTGTATGTTTCCTGCTATTCATTCACAGAGTATTATAACTTCAATCCAATTGGAAGTTTCCTGTACGTCAAGGCAAAAGCAGGATCGCCTATCAGCTGACTCCTCAAACGTCAGTATTCTTTGCCAAGCTTTTCATTTTGCTTCAAAATAATTGGCTAACTTATTTTTGGCAACAACAATTATGTTATTTTTCGTTGAATTTTTACATTTTTTTGATGATACGATAAGTTATAATAATCATTATTTATTACAGTTTTTGAAATTTCAATTCTAATTATAACATGGGGAATTTTTTTATGATAATAAAAAACTTGAAAAAGATAACCGACAACATTGGTATTACTTTCATATCAAATCTTTACAGACATTTTGTGTACATGAGTCTGATATCATCAGCTGACTTCAATGTCATTTTTTGGCAAAACTTTCATTGCGTTTCACAACATGAATTGGCTAATTTATATATTTAATAATTTGCCAACTTGTTTGATTCTTAAAGGGAAACTCCTATAGAACAATTGTTACCTTACTGACAAAATTTCACAACATTTGGACAATGATATAATGAATGAAAACACTTTCCAAAGTAGGCATTAAATCAAAAAGTGGGTCTATTACTTATATTACACAATGCTAAAGAATAGAAAATTAAGAATTTTGAAAGAGTTGTGTGTGAAAACCATAAATTCACATTAAAAATTACCTGTTGTAATATGAATTTGAGTGATCTTTCCATTTATCTGAGTTATATTTGTAATATGAGTTTGGTTTTTAAGCACAACCCTTTCAAAATCCCTAATTTTTGTATTCTTAAACACTGTGCAATTTGAGTAGTATTTTGATTTCTGACTCATTTTTCAACACGCTTTTTAGCATTACCTTGTTGTCCAAATATTGTGAAATTTTGTCAGTTAGGTAACAACTAGTTGCTCTATAGATTAATCTACAAAAATTTTAATCCCAATATTGCCCTTTAAATATAAGTCCACTCGTATCCCAAGCCCAACCACAGGAGTTACTCAACACTACAATCCTTTTGATCCAGAAACCACCTTACAGACTTCTTTGCAAACTAAAGGATAGTGTGCTTACGAAATATTTGGCTTAAATACCACTTATCAGTACGGTATCTACTAGAGAGTATAGTCATTTTAGTTTTTTTAATGTAAATGAACATACTTGTTTTGAAATATAAAAGATACAATAGCCAACATTCTTAGAACTGACTTTGAACAGACTTTCTGTATACCTGGACAATCAGATTAAATCAGATTAAATCTAGTTCAAAACCAATCAACTTATAAAAGTAAACTTTCAACAATTATTGAATTAAATAACCAATTGAATTTGCCACTGCTATGCAGCAAAAACATAATAGTAACAAAGAGAAAGAGTAAATATTTTAATTCAATTAGGCATTAAATATAATTTGTATAAATTGAGATAATCTACCTAGGTATCAAATAGGTATTGAGAAAGGAAACTGTTAATTTGTGATTGTTATACTAACCCTATTAAACAACAACTTTATTGCAAACTCACCAAAGACGTATTTTACGTAAGACATACGTAAAAGGAGATATGAGAATAAAACTAGGTTAAAGGACTGTTAAATTAGCTGGAGGCAGTAAAGTCCAACATGTCAGTCAAAAAAAATTAGAGTAAATAATCAAGGTGAAAATAATATTGTAGAAAAGTTTATATTGCCGAACTTGTCCACAATAACACAAGGATTGTGCGCCTAATGTACGTCAGATGGCATGCATACAGTACTAAACATGTTTTCCTATGTACAGATTTACCATGTTTGAATTCTCACAGAAAAATGGTATTGACACTTTTTCCCTTGTCATCAGACCTCTTCTCTCATCGTTTTCCATGTCTATCTTAGTCTACAGCACATAATGGTATTCTGTTTACATATTTATTGGAAGGTGTCTCTTCAAAATTTATAAGAATTTTTTTATAATGATATGTTTAAGGGATATTTTGTTTCGTAACATGTAGTTTAATTTAGAAATTAAATTTAGTAATAATATCCTAAAATAAATTTCAAGAACGTAAACAAAACAATTCTAGGCCTAAAATCTGAAGAATTACCATCTGGATACCAAAAATCATTGACCTTTGTCCTACAGTACTGTAACATTGGCTCCATGAAACTTACCCTTTGAAACTTGTTCCAACTTCTCTTTTACCCAACCGCATAGTCTACATCTAGACTTCACAATCTTCATTTTAAACACAAGAGCTGTTCACAGAATTTTTGACGTGGAAAAAATATTTTTTTAAACTAGCATACAGTTAGCCGCATGGTACAGACCGCGCCAGGTGGAAGAGAAACTGCTAATTCATAAACTGTGAGTAAGTTTAGTACTTTCTGTTCGTCCTTGCTGCTTGCAAAAAAACTAAAAAAAGAAGCTTACCCTGACCTTATACTGAGTTATAAACCCACTTGGATAAAAGAATAATTGGAATCAAAGAGATAGAACAATAGGACAGATTCAAGACAATGACTTGCTAGGATTGGATAACAACAGGATACCAGGATTGGATAACAACAGGATACCAGGCTTGGGTGTGGTGTGCCAAATGCTTTAGAACACCAATTAGGAATTGAATGATTGAAATCAATACTCTAAGAAATTGTAATGACTACAAAACAAATGCAGAAATATTGAAACCAAACATGATGGAATGTATTTTGTTTGTTGAAGTATCATTAAGTGTACATCCCCTTTGGGAAGTTTTATCAAGTCTTATCACAATGGATAATGGATATTTATTATTTGGTCGGTAATATGATTTCAGCCTTTATAAAATACGTTTTTTAAATAAAATGCTCCATGCATAAATTTGTATTAATTGTCCAAATAATCACAAAATTTTCTGGTGTGGTCACTTACTGTATGGGAGGTAAATTATCATACAAAAAAATCCAACTTTTAATTCAAAAGGTGTCCTTGGCCACTTACGGGAGGAAGAATTATCAAGAGGATGAGAAAACAAATGTTGAAATATTGAATCAAAACATGATAGCCAAATTTCTAAATGAAATGAGAAATCTACTGAGTAAAACGTAATTAAAGATTAAATTAATTGGGATTAGAAAAACAAAAACCTAAATAAAGGTAACAAGGTTTTGAATTCTCCGTTTAGTTGTTTCAATTGATAATTGGTTTGGTTTTTATTGTTGAAGAAAAAAATTATATAATGATTAAGTCTACTAAAAATATAACTCCCGAAATAATTTAATTTTAGAATTAGTCAATGAGTCGTCTATACTGAAAATCACAGGTCTTAGAATATGGCGCCACATGAACTCTTGCAACAATTATATATGAAGTATAAGTTTATACTGTTTTATGCTTTGGATTCTGAGAACGGGTCATTCTAATACTGGTAATAAAACAATAAACTGGGTTGTGATATCCTTTTATTGTAATTTATTTTTTATTAAACATAAATTAATTTCATTCAATCTATAGATAACAGTACTGCTTACGTCAAAACAATCATAGGTGGCACACTTTTTCACAAAATTAATGTAATTTTATGCCTGAATGACTTTGTAATCATATGTTACAGAATAGGCATTTTGCAAAATAAAATAAAATAAAACTATGAGCATTACTGACAAAGACTTGAGTTCATTACAATAGGCCAAAAAAAAAAATCAAATTAAGACTATTACTGGGTATACTGAATTAATCAAACTTCCGAAACACAATTATTAAAAGACATGGGAAAAAATTTCCCATGGTAAACACATGTTTATAGTTTAGAAATCCCTTTGAAAATAAGACCCTTACTGAACAAAATGTGTTTTGTGTTTGCTTGTGAGAAACAAAGTGATGCTAATTCAACAGAGGAAGTGATGCTGAAATTACCAAAAAGAGGAAAAGATCAAAGACCAAAATAAACTATACACTGACACACAAAAAAATAAAACCTTTCAACACAACTTTGTTTTAACCTGCTGCCATTAATGAAAGTTTTTAATACTACAATATAATTATTAAAATAGGTCTCTGTTATATAGAAGGTAGAGTTCTTGTAAATCTTTGTGATGACAATCGAAAGTGGAAAAATTAGCCCAGTAGGAGTCAGGATTGAGTTAAATAAACTGCTTCAATATTTGTCATTTTAACACAAAAAAATAATTCATGGTAATTAAATAGATAACATTCATTTCAGGTGACCTATCATTCTGTTACAACAGAGTTTACAACATGGATCTCAAAATAAAAGGTTAAGTACTGAAAATTATGAAGCTTGCTTATCAGCATCACAAAAGATAAAACCACCCAAATTAGATGGGCCCAGATGACCAACCTGTTAAAGATGCACGGCAGCACAACCAACGAAGCAAACGTAAAAACATCCACAAGATCTTATCAGCAAATGATACATCCATAAT
The DNA here is from genome assembly GCA_025631205.1 of Nesometra sesokonis. Lineage (NCBI taxonomy): Eukaryota > Metazoa > Echinodermata > Crinoidea > Comatulida > Antedonidae > Nesometra > Nesometra sesokonis. The sequence continues at coordinate 7,890 of JAOTQE010032075.1, forward strand.
ATAATTATCTAAAATTCCGAATCTAAAAGTTACTAACCAACATTAGGTCACTAAAAGAAACAAGTGAAATGCTTATTGCTAGAAAGTCTACCGCACACTGGTAGAAAATTAGGAACGTTTATTTTGAATTTTGTTTCCCGCTGAGTCAAGTATCAACTGTTGGAAACCGGTAGACTACGGTCATAACACGATGATGTCAATTGTGCGTCAGTTTCTTTGAATAATAGAAAACAAGAATGTCAAGTTTACTTTAGGTCATTTATTGGTATATTATTATTACAATAAAAGTATATTTAATCCTATCGATAGAAAGTTGTCAAAGGAATTTTGTTTTGTAAAAGGTGTAAACTATAATGCTTACTGGTATGGTCATCCAACCGAAAACAGTACAGTACTTCATAAAAACTAATCTATATCTAATCAACTTCAAATAAAAAATTATACATATGGGGCAAGGCATGGCAAAACCACCAAGTTGTCGGAAAATTGGAAAATCGAGTTACTAATGGCACCATATTCCACTTTTTATAAGGTATAAAATGAGGGGTCAATTAATAAAATCGGACAACTATAACAAAAGTTACTGAACAAAATAGACCAAATTTTTTCTATGTATTTCTTTATATTTCCTGTTATTTATTTGCTTATTTCTCAATAACGTCCTGTGCGACAACTTGGCGGTTTTGCCGTGCCTTGCCTCATATATTCCAAGCATGAGATATTGCACTGAATGTAAATATTTTGACACTGATTATATCATAATCAATGATAACTTTATATACTGTAGTCTATGAGTTGATTGGGTAAATATCAATATGATTTTTTTTAACTTCATTAAATTAATGTAAATTAATTTAATATAATTACTATAAAGAATAGAGATTTAATGAACCAGGTTTTACTGTATAGTATTTTTTTTTATATCCCCTTTAGCCTCTATTACTTTTATTAAAGCACATTTTCTAAGTGAACACTATACGTATGTTATAAATGTATGTTTATTAAAACATATTTAAACAAAAATTAAAATGTGACCTTTTAGAATGTAACCTGATTATTTAAAAAAAAAAAACATTCCTTAGATAAAAATAAAAATTCCTAGTGTAGATCAAACTGGACAGACAGTGAGTGCTAACAGTAAAACTCAAGTATCATCTTGCCAAATATTAATTCATCCTTTCAAAAGCAATTTTATCATACACAAATCAAACTTAAGATTGGAGTTAACAACCCCAATGGGACAACAAAGTTTTACAGATATTTTAAAAATTCATTCTTGAAGAGCAAATGATCGATCATGATTTTAAATGACCTGGAAATCATTTACATTTCTAACATTTGATGGAAAAGATAACTTGAAATGACAAAATGAAAAAGTCTTGAGAATAAATTTGGAAAGAAAGAAATGCCAAAGATCAGACATCTTATAGCAAATGGCACTAACAGAAAAGATAAACTTTCTGAACACTCTCAGTCTAATATCCTATTCAGACTAGCATTGCATATATCGCATCGCCATCAGTTGTGATGTAATCCAATTCCCGATCGCAACCAATCACAAATTTTAAACGTATTCATACACGCATTTTACTTTGTAACAGTACAGCAAAGAATCTGTTGTAGTTCATTCAGCGATAGAGAGTGTCCTGACATCAGCTAATCAGTGTCTGTGGAATTCGTTGTGATCAGATTCCGTGGTAATTGGGAGCAATAAAGATTGTAGCAACCAACTGCAACCAGTAACAACTGTGATATTGACTACAATCGATTAATATTGGTGAGCATTCACACACAATTTTACTTTGCGATTATTTTGGTTGTTGCAATTACGACTGCTACAAACGATCACAATGCGATGCTAGTCTGAATGGGGTATAACTCAGAACACTACGGAAACTAAATTCTATCCAAATTTGTAAATCATCAGCAAGAATCACCAAGTGAAAAATCTTTGAATATATTTGGAAACAAGATAACATACCAGACAACAAAAAAAAAGATACTGATGACCAAGCTAATCTAAATGCCACTAAGGGCCCGTCCGCACGACTCTTTTTCAGTGTTTTACACCGTTATCAACTGGGTAAAAAAAAATCCCGGTTTCGCCCGAATGGGTGTTCATTGCAGGCCGCCTGTGGATTTAACACCGAAACAGCCTGATATGCCAACCCTGCAATTAACTGGATATTTTTCGCGGCGGGGAATCTTTTTTATGACTTAATCTGTTTTTAATCGCTTTACCAGTTACCAATGTTTTACTCGACTTGAAAACACGGACGAGTATTTTTGTCATATATATCAAGAATAGTGCAGATTTTTCGTATTTATATTAATTCAATACCCTGAAACCTTTTATTTGTTGGAGCAGGGGCCATTGG
>JAOTQE010032086.1:0-10266 GCA_025631205.1 Nesometra sesokonis
CATTACGCATTTGTCGGTACAAGAGTCATAACTTTTGAAGTCCTGAGTTCAGCGTCCTTCTGTTGAATTGCCTTGCTTAAATTGAGGTTTTACTAGCCCAATCATTCACTATTTTTATGATGCACTGATATTGCATGGATGTGTGTAATTCTGTATCAAATTAACACATATACAAACTAGTGCTTTTTTCCTTTGTGACATTTTCAACATTTCTCTAGATGACTGGGCTTAGATGAATTAATATTTACTAGCCCAGACCAGTTTTTAAGAATAACAAAAATGTGACATTTATATAGCACTTATTGCCAAGGCCTCTAGTTACTTTACAATTATTACCCCCCAGTCATTGAAACAAACACCTATGGAATACAATCCATTTCATAATGTTGCAACCGTAATCAGTGCATATGGCATTTGTACCTCACAGGTACCCACTTATACTCCTGGGTAGAGAAAGGCAATGTGGATACAGTGTTTTGCCTAGGAACACAAACAGCCAACCAGAGTCCGAAACGCAACCACTGCGTCAACTTCTTTTACTAGACATTGTACAGTGGGCTAGTAATCAAATTGAGCTCTGTAAAAGCAATAGTTTCCCCAAGCATTACTCTGAGACTATTATAACAATTCTGTTAACAAACCTGTGAGTACCAATCCGACAGGTTTTCTTCCTTCCTTGCTTCAATACCAAGCCTTGTTTGCTTCTTATCATCAGTGGCTACTTCTTGTTTGACGTTTTTCTCTTCTTTCTTCTTTTTCTCCTCTTTTTTACCTTTATCTTTCTTTCCCTTTCCGCCACCTCCTCCGCCTCCAGGAGGCTTGTATTCCGCCCCTGTCTTTTCTTTATATTCACCCTTCAACTTGAGTAAAATCTGTACCTCTGCTGTCACTGTATCCTGTAGAAGAAAAAAAATAAGACATTATAATTTAATTATACATTTTGTTTACAATATTAACAGAAATAAGTAGTTTCTGGTTGAAGGCATTATTGCCTGTTAATCTTTCAGCAAAAACAATTTTATAGAGGGTTTGCCCACTGGAGACTTTAACAATTATCTCGATGAAAAAAAAAAACAAAAAACCAATTTTAAATCAGTTGAACTAAAAGATAAATTTATGCAGATGCCTGAACCCAAAATTTATTACGTCAACCCTCAAAAATATTAAGTAATGGTACACAAACTATGCTCTGAAAATGTATACAATTAATATGTAAATCTTTTGGAAGAAACTATTCCCTGACTTTAGTTTCAAACATGCTTAATAAAAGGCTGCATTTTCAAATCCCATATGAGACTGTTTATTGCACAATGTAGTTTGTCGTTTTCTTTTTTTTTTTGTAGTTTTTTTTTTTACATAGCGCCTTATACTTTATACTCTCAAGGCGCTGTGGACTAGATGTTACACATTCATATGACTTTCTAATTCCCTAAGGGTCACGTCATGTCATGCAGCAAGTACTGGCTTGCACTTGCGGCCATTCGTCTGTCCACAACTGGGGTAGTGTATGAACCAGTACATCGGGGTAACTACTCGTCTCGAAAGGTGTACTAGTTCTTTATAGTGCACACGACGAGAAGACTTATTCCACCACCGGAACCATGGTGCGAGCGGGCCTCAAACCCATGCTGTTGTTATTGCTTCCCCAGCCTTAACTGCTCGGCCATACGACTCACACCAATGTTACAGGTTGTAATGAAATGCACTTCCTTGAACAATGAATGTACCAATTACAATCCAAATTTTAAAGTGGTTCCTTCTGGTGGTTATTTAAGGGTTTTTTTTCAAACTGAAGGAAAATCGCTCACGCCAATAAAATGTGTACCATGTTTTATTATGCAATTAGCCATTTGTACATAGAACCAACAGCTTTAACACTCATCCAAAAACTGTTATGGTACTAACATGTATTTTATACTCAAACTGAAATACAGAAAGGGCGGTGAAAACTGACTTGTGAAATAAGGATCTCATTGGTTCTGAGCAAAGATTACAACCAGTTAAACCAGCTAAAAATTCACTAGTTGTGTAGTGCAGTTAATTTATAGCTAGTCTTGTTCACTCCCTCCTTACCTTATCTGCACCACTAGCCTTCAGGGTTCGAACCTTCTCTCCCTGGGCAGTGATTTCCTGCACGATTGCATCAACCTCACTCATGTTGGCTGGCTCTGGCTTGGCTTGGGTAGCTGGCTCAGGCTTGGCAGGTGTTGTTTTTCCCTCTTTTTTGCCTTTTTTCTCACCTTTGGTATCTTTTGCTGGGGTTGATAATGCTGGCTTGTACTCCTTTCCTACTAAATCTTTGTATTCTTTCTTTAAAGCTAAAAGTACCTTCACGGCCTCATCTGTTTTAGCCTGAAATTGAAAAGATTTGAAAAATTACTCTTAGTATTTCAGCTAGATTTGACTTAAAACCATTTTTCCTATTCTAATATGCTGCATCTTCCATGGGTTAGACATGTTCATACTGGAGAGCAACTGTCCTCTTTCTCGGCTCTAACACTTTGTCCAGCCGACCTGAATAACATCCATAATCTATGGTTAGGTTTTACTTAACTAAGACCTACCTGCTTGTAAAAACGACCATTTTAAACAACAAAATTAGTTCACTTACATGAACTTTAAGTCCTATCTATTTGTGTAATCATTGCTATTTTACTTAACAGCTTTCATCTTTTTCATTTACTTTTATTGCAATGGATTCCATCTTTTTTTCTTAAAACACTGGTGGTAAGTTAAGTTTTTTTTTTACTTAAATAGGCATAATAATTCCCGATGATGACAACATTTATGTTGAAATATTGAATCCTGTCATGTTGGCATGTACACTATCTCATTGCTTGGAGTATGTATTATACTTTCTTACTTAAGGTTGATCAGTGGACCTTTTGAATTTTAAATAGGCATGATACAAGTTTTTGCATTATTATTATTATTATAATTGGGATCTAGCACGCATACATTTAATTCTATTAAAACAAATTTTGTGCTAAACTTGACGTTTTTAAATCCCAAAATCATGACACCAATGTAAATATATATATAAACTTGATTCTAAGTCAACCAGAAAAACTGAAAAAAATGAAGGGTTGAAGAATGGTTGGTTTTAAGATTAACTGTAGTATTCAGTTCATTCAATCCCTTTTTCGGAGTTTATTTCCATTATATATACATACGGTAGGCCTTAGTTGGTCGATGCATGTTCTTTTTTGTTTATATGTGAGATATCACAACAAAATGAGTTGAATCGTAGGTGAATCAAATTGACATAATCACCAAAATAGGTCTGAAGTCAAATTTTTGAGAAATAAAGTTTTAATTAATTATGGAGTACAATGGTAATTATATTTTATTACAATATACTACTTCTTAGGTCAGTTTTTATGCAGGAAAGTGTCCTTCATACAGATTTTCTGAAATTTATAGTCTCTTTAAATTGTTTACTGTTACATTGCTTTATGGGCGATTCGCTCAAAATTCTGTTTCTATAGATGAAAACTTTAAATGCTCATATCTTTGGATCTACTTATTCAATGAATGTCATTCAAAGTGTGGACTATAGCTTATATCATTCTCTATTAGGTACCAGTAACTCAAATTTTGATTTTGTACCATAAGACTCAACTTGTTGTGAGACCTCACATACAGTATAGTCTTTTCATCGAATGACCATTGAACATGAACTCTATAAACTACCCTTCATCATCATTTTAGAATTAAGACAAGTGATCCTACTACTGTACATTTAAATTGTTAAATATCTGTGAACTCATACATTTATTCCTTTAAAATTTGCTGGTTTTTTTGTATTACAGTACATTAATTCAATTACCATTGCCAATAAACTTTATAAATCTGACCCACTATCATGCATTACTAAACCTAGCATACATCTAAACTATCTTGTAAGACCCAAAGACTTGTTAATTCTTTTAAAATTTACCAGTGCATGTTTCTTTTGTATTACAGACTTGCAATGAACGAGCATTGAATATAAACTGTAAAGCTGATGTACTACAGTAGTAACAGGCCTATTATTTGAAGCAATGTACCATCTAATAGTAGTACAGCTAACAGAGGCTGGTAAAACCAGGGAGGTGTACAAAATAATTACACCTCCCTGGTAAAACTACACCTGAAATGAATACCAATTTCCAAATCCCACAGACTCTTTAATTTAATATTATTAAATTGTTTATATCAAAGTGTAATAAGCAATTCCAGATATAAAGTTGACTGCACTTACGGTAAGACTCACATGTAGACAGACTCCCTATTAATGATTGATATTGTACCTAAGTTTAATGAATGAATTGTTGAGTTGATCCCTAGTTTCCACGTTGACAGTTTTCAAAGGGAAGTCGTTTTAGCATATGGTGAAAATACCTTGATTTTGGTTTGTATTTTAAAATTCAAGGTTGCAAGGCACTGGATTTAGGGATCACATTATATGGAGCATATTTGTTTAATTCACTTGCATACCCTAGTAATCACAGAATTTAAGATTGATTGGAACAACATTATGCTCAATGAAATTTTACAAAATAGGCACTAGAATTTTTTTTTGTGTAGAGACAAATGCAGACAAAATTAAAACTTGACCAAATTTAATATTAAATCAAAATATTAACTTTATTTTATATACAGGACAGGGTCAGGTGCATCTAGGAGCGAGGGGATGGGGGTCACTACATCTGATCAGCTGGGAGTATTCTCCACTTTCAATTTGAGAAGCCAAGTAAAGTGGATTTGCCCTGTTTTACGTGTTATTGAAAGTTATTTTTACTTTTGGGTCAATGGAATGGGGACACACATAATATTAGTGGGGCACAACTTTATAAAATATTAGTGGAAGCAGTTGGTGCAGCGGTGGCGTTTCGGACTTCCAATCACGAGGTTGGTGGTTCGAGACTCACTCTGGTTGACTGTTTGTGTTCCTAGGCAAGACACTTTATCCACATTGCCTCTCTCCACCCAGGAGTATAAGTGGGTACCTGGGAGGTACAAATGCCATGCACTGAGTACGGCTGCAACATTATGGAATGGATTGTATTCCATAGGTGTTTGTCCCAATAATTGTGAAGCGCTTAGACACATTGGCAATAAGCGCTATATAAATGTCACATTATTATTAATTATTATTGTTATTATTAATTGTTATTATTATTATTATTGTTTTATTGTTATTGTTATTGTTATTTATTATTATTATTAGTATTACTATTAGTAACAGTTTTTGTTTAGTTAATGATTTGTTTCTTTTATTTATATTATGTAATATATTTTTAGGATAATCCTATTTTATGTGACCTTATGGTATTATTAATTTACATAAATAAGCAATTTATTTGAATTAATTTTACAAATAAACAACATGGCTATACAGGTGGTAAGTAATTTGTAATTAATTCCATCAATCATATTACCTAACAATATTTAATAAAAATTTAATTTGATCCATAGTGTATTTGAATTCAATTAAATTACAGAATCCATGAGATTTCATGGAAGTTTATTAGGTATAAATTGTTTGTATCCAGTTCATAAAGTATTGTTTTGCAATTCATAATAATACTGTATTACTTTTAAAAATTACAAAAAATACTACTATCGGACTATAAAATGTATTTAATTTTAGCAGGCCACTTTATACTGTAATTTCTGCAATACATATTTTTTTTTTTGATAACTTAGTGCATTTCTTACATTTTTGGGATATTTATTTCTTATAATTTACAGATAAATTCTTGTATTCAGAAAAAAAAAATTGGAAAAATGACAATGTTCTCCCAATTGAAAAATTTTTACCGGTAAATTTCTGCAAATCTAGACAAGTGCATTGCGACTCGCCATTGTCATTTTGGCTGAGGTCTGACAAGCCATGCAACTCCAGGGTCTTATACAGACACTGGCATATTCACAGCTGCACTGGGACAGTTATACAACACTAGTATTATCTAGTCACTTTTACTTTTATTTGTCAAAAAAATTTACAAGTATACTACTAAGCTTTCTTTGTACTTCATTCATTCATTCTTTTATTTCAGATATCATATCCATATACAAAATAAAACAAAACATATATAAAAATATATAAACCCTATACTTATCACGTACTAGAATTTCTACCGATGGCACTAATATATTAATTTGCACCATCTTTGGTACATGCTGGAATTCAGAAGCACATTATTCATTGTTTTAATTAAAATTTTCGAGCTATCAGAAATTCTACGCATAAAACTGTGAATCTACTAATATACTTAATTGTCAAAAAAGACCCAGGAAAGAGATTTTGTAAACGTCATTGATAAAACTCGATACACACAGTAGAACGCCATTTTTTACGTACATGAATTGTATGAACCCACAATTTTAATTATGCCTAATGGTTGATTATGTAATCAATTTTATTTTAAAATTAATCACTAATAATGTAATATAATAAAGTTATATTCCCTATTTTACCATGAATATACTATTCGTGGAAATTTGTGTTTCATCTACCTTTAAAATCCGAAGTTTTAACATATAGACAACAGGCCAGGCCAGCTTCCAGTTTGTCAATGACCTAGGCCATGCTGTGAATGGTCAACTGAAAGCACCAAGCCTATGCTAGGAGGATTGGCATGTGACGCTAGTCATGCATCAGTATGCGTCTGTTCAAAAAACATTTTAATACTCACAAAAACAATTCCCAAGTTATCTACCCATATTCAATCATTACGGAAAGAGCTAATAAAACACAGAATGTTACTATAAATACAAATTTATTATCGTTTCGTATAAAATATTGTATAGAATGTAGGTCTAGTTCGAAAACATGATCAATCATCGCGCATAAACAATAACAATGCTAAACTACACATACTACCGTCGTGTCGCTAAGATAACCACCCAGCAATACCGACAAACACCCAATCCTTCTCATGCAAATTTCACTCACACACGACCGCCCTTCATAAAAAAATGCCCAGAGCTCTTCCCCCACTGTGTTGGATTTTAACATGATGCAGATTTTTCAGAGCCATTGAGTAGATTTAAGCCAACAATTATTAAATGATTAAAATGATGTCATTATTTTGCTAATTAAAATTATAATCATTAAAATTAAGAGCAATAAAAAATGTTTGTACAGGATAACATTATTACCTGTAATACAATATTAATAAACAATTTATAGAGTGAGAAAACATTTATTTTTCCATAAATCATGATTAAGATTTCAGACAAATCAGTTACCACATGATTTATTGGTGCCGCTGAGCAAAGCCACTCTCTTGGAGCTCAGTACAAAAATAGCCATGTACAAAATAATAATAATAATAATGACTAAAATCAATAGGGTCAATCTTCTTGATATTATCTTGCAGTCGGCAAAGTTTGAAACCAATCGGACTTATAGAATTCTAGTTGTTGTGGTAACAAACTTTGTCCAGCACATTCACACACAAACACTGCCACTGACTCCTGAAATAAAAGGTAAAACCAACAGCATTCCTAGCGCAGCACTTGATTAAAAAGTATTACCCATGAAGATTGCAATAAATGAAATTTGAATTTGTCAATTTACCTTATCCTCTTTTGCAGTCTTGAGTGTTCGTACCAGATCTCCTTGTGCTGTGATCTTAGTGACTAGTTCATCTACTGTTGCTAGATCTGCTTCCATTGCCAATGCCTCTGGTTTGGCTCCCTTCACTGATTTCTCTTTCTTAGGACTTTCAGCAGCTTTCTGTTTCTTGTCATTTGAAGATTCCTTGTAAAATAATTATAAATTTTATTATTATTATTAATTTGCTGTTTGACAGTTTACATGGTGAAATATCAATAAATAAAAAAGTTTGTGGTACACCACATGTGAATTCTGTTGACCTTCTCAATGTTTTGATCACTGATACTTCAACCGTGTTCTCTCCTTCCTGAAGACGATGCAAGTACATTGATCGAAATGTTGCTAAGTTCAAAATTTCTTTCCAGAACTACACACATGGTGTACTGCAAACATTATATACATAGGCAAATAGTTATTACAGAAACAATTAATTTTTGTATTTATATTTCAACAATATTAACGGTGAAATACTGTGCGCTGCTGGCGCAGCAGAAGGTTTTTAATAAATTTGATATTTAACAGCTACTCGTGCCAACGGCGAACCGTGTGCGGGGGTCGTAAGCTTTACCCTTAAGCCATTTATATGGCAACAGGTCCACGCCTCTAAGTGTATGCGCGCGTTAATCTACAAAATTACATCTATGCACATGCAATTAAGTATGAACGTGTGCGAACACATATCAATGCAGACCTGTTGCCATACAAACGGCTTAAGTGTAAAGCTTACGACCCCCACACACGGTGTATACAAAAAACCTTTCGCTTCGCCGTTGGTGCACGTAAATTCACCGCACATGTAAGCAGTTGGCATGCAGCACAAGTGATTGTTGGCGCGCGCCGTTGGCTTATGTGTGCTGCGGCCTTTAGGGTTGTAAATTTTGTTTTTGGGGGTAGGTGGATGGCGCAACGTGCATTTTTCGGTTTCAGACCCTCAGGTTGGGAGATTGAACCTCACTCTGCACCTCTCAGCTGGCCATGCTTACCCAATCTTGTATTGCAAAGATGTAAAAGTGGCCCTCTAAGTAAAATCCATCATACCATGTTTCAGCCTTAGATACAAGTAGACTACGGTCCATGGTTAGAAACATGGGTCTTCAGGCCATAGGTTCCCTCTTAAGCTCAATCCAGAATTATCAAATTTGACAAAAAACATTGACATACCCATATATGATAATGATATTTCCATGTATGATAATGGTGTGATGTCATCATGACCATATATAGACATATCAAAGTTTTTTGTCAAAGAATATTTGATAGTCTGGATGGAAATTTAAACCTTTCTATGCATAATCTACCCAAAAAAACTTCTCAAACGAATCAACCTCAACCTCAGTCCAGACTATCAAATTTATTTGACAAAAAAACTTTGATTATATCCATATATGGTAATGATATTTCTATGTAACATCATGGTGTCACATCATCATAACCATATATAGGCATTTGACAGTTTTTTTTCAAATAAATTTGATAGTCTGGACTGAGTTTTAAGCTCAGTACACACTACCAAATTTTATTTGACAAAAATATTTGATATGCCTATACATGGCCATGATGACATCACATCATTACCATACATGGATATCTACTTACCATATACGGCTATATCAAAGTTTTTTGTTAAATAAAGTCTGATTGTGTGGACTGAGCTTTAGGGTAAATTTTGTTTTTGGACAGTTCGGTTTTGAGAGTCCTTTCATGGGTTTAATGGTTTTGGGACTTTTAAAAATGTCCGGTTTAGAGTGAAATTATTTTTCCGACTGGACAGTTTTGGAAGAGTTGAATGTTTACATGTTTATAACATGCATTTGTTGATACAGAGAACTACATTACATGTCATGTGCAAATTCACATAAATCCCTTTCACACAGAACTTTAAAACAGGAATAATGCATTAATACGCGAATGCCAGCTTTAGTGTGAAAGGGTACTTTCCTGTCAATGACGGCGCAGTGCCAGCATTCGTTAGACTGCCTCAGACCCTAGATATATTACCATTACTGGTTTAGGCCAGAAGTATGTGGAAGGGTAAAATGTATAATGCCAGCTAACACAGTAAATCAAAGTTAAAAGAAACCCAAGGTTGGAAACATTCGAAAAAACAGAGGATCTTTTAATTAAGACTGCCAATTTTACACCTTTCCATTGGACCATTTCACATTCAAACCCATCATGTTACCAGAAAGTGACCTTCTGTGTGAAAGGGATTAGACAGGCAAAAATGTCGGCATGGTTATGATAACATTGTGGTATTTTCTGTGTGAGAAATGGCTAAAGTTTTTAATTTCCTCCGTAAAATAAACACTATTTAAATAAGGTATGTCATGGCAAAACCATCAAGTTTTTGCAAAATTTAAAAATTGAGTTAATATTGAAACCATATTACACTTTTTGTAAGCTTTAAATTGAGGGGTCAGTTACCAAAATAGGACATCTATAACCAAAGTTGTGGAGAAAATAGACACAAATTTCCTTTGTTTTATTTATTTTTTGTGATGTTTATTTGCTTATTTTTCAATAACTTGCTGTGCGAAAACTTTGTGGTTTTGCCATGCCTAGCCTCATTGTGTTTTAAAATTGGCTTAGGGAGGACCCTAGAAACACGTAGTTTGGCACCACCACCCCCGCCACCCCCCCACCCCCCCATCCGGCAT
>JAOTQE010032097.1:0-10266 GCA_025631205.1 Nesometra sesokonis
ACCAAGCTGCAATGCCAAGCGGCCTATCCATGCAAGTACCTGGATGAAAAACAGCTTTGTGCCTATCTGGGCATCAGCCGCAGTACCATACGGCGCTGGATGACTGTCCATAACCTGCCAAGGCCGGTACACCTTGGCAACCGCTGCGTCCGCTGGCGTCTGTCAGACATTGAGGCGTGGGAGGAGCAGGTGACTTAGCCCCCGCAAATTTGCGGGACCTCAAGATGAATATAAAGACAATGACCTTAATAATATTGAGTTAGCGTCTTTGGATTCAAAGACGCTAACTCAAAGTAATAAAAAGTCAGATTAAACTGCAAATTTGCAGTTTGATAATTGTGGAAAATTTTCCACAATATTAGCCGTTTGATATTTCAGGACGGACAGGGTATGGTAGCCCCGTCACTGCAAAATCAGTGACCCGGATTGGTCTCCGGAAATGTAAAAGGCGTACAAACCGCATTCAGCGGTTTTTTTGTACCGAATCTGCATACCTGCCCGTTTTATGGCTGGGTTGTTGGGAGCATCCCCGGATGCGCCGGTTTCCTTTTACACCGGTAAGACCAATCCTGACAACTCAGCCACCAGTTCTGACATTGGTCTGTCGTTTGGTGGCTCCCAAAGTAAAAGGAGCCTCACATGGTTATCTGCCGTCTTGCCATCCTAAAAGGCAACACCACCCGTTTATCTGCCTGCACCGTCCAGCACTACACAACCGTCGTCGTTTCATCCCGTGAGCAGGCTTTTGCCCTGGCCGCGAGCATGAACGCCGCCGTGTGTGGCTGGAGGGTTGCATGATGACCCTGAAGCGACCCACGCACGACAACCCACGCGTCACCCTGTCACTGACCCGGCAACAGCTGGTTGCCCTGTACATGACCTGTAGCGAGCTGGAGATTGTCCACCACGAACAGCTCAAGCACCGCTTCCCGTTTCATCCTGAACAGAGAAAGAACATCAAGATGGCGGTCAAGAAGCTCAGCAAGAGCCGGGTTTACCGGGAGATTGAAGCCGCATTAGAGCAGGCAGACCGGGAGGCGAGGCCATGAACCGCTACCAGGCCATTAACAACGCCCTGCACGCCGTCGGCTACCAGAAACGGCAAGCACTCAGCCAGCTGCGCCTTTCCCGTGATATTGACGACAACAGCCTTGTGGCCTTCTGGCAACAGGAGGCAGACGAGGCCGAACAGACCTACCGCGAATTGTTCGCGATGCTGGGAGAATGCCATGAACCGCAAGCAAGCCCTGATGACTGCACTGACCGCTCTGGGAAGGATGGAGGACATTACCCAACGCAGCCCTGTACTGGTCACGAACCCGGACGACCAGCACAAGGAGGAGACGGTCATGATCCTGATGGACAGGAGCCTGCCCGACACGATAGAGGCGCAGCGTGTCCTGCTGAGGTGGCTACAGGAGATGTACCCGGAGACGAGTTACCCGAAAGTCCCAGAACACTAGCGACCAGCGAGGGCTGTTATGTATAGCCGTGACTACACGGCCAGTAACGAAGTAAAGGATGCTGCCTCCGGGCAGTGGCCTTTCATTTTGCAGGAACTGGCCGGACTGACCGATTTACAGGTTGATACTCGCACCCGATCCACTGGCACCAGTTGCCCTTTGTGTGGAGGTCATGACCGGTATTCTTTCAAAGATCCAGAGAATGGTTGGTGGGCTTGCCGTCATTGTGGCGGTGGCGATGGCATTACTTTGCTGATGAAGTCCCAGAACTGGGATTTTGTGACGGCGATTAAAAAATTGGCGCTATTGTTGGGAGTTGACCGTCACAACCCAGTTGAGCTTGAGAAGACCAGAAAAGAGGCGAAAGAGAGGCGAGACCGTCAAATTCGTGAACAGGAAGAAATGGAGCGCGAGCAACACGCTTCAGCCATTAGCCTTGTCCGTCGAATATGGAGTGAGGGGAAGTCCTGTGACTATCACCCTTACGCCAATTACAAGCACTTTAGTGAGCGACTGAAAGAGTTATGCCGGGTATCTGGCTCTAATTTGCTGGTGCCGGTTTGCAGCGCTGATGGATGGTTGATGAATGTCCAGAGTATTGACTGGCAACCAAGGTTTGCCCGTTGGCCTAAGTACTTTGTTAAAAGCGCGCCGGTTAAGGGTGGGTTTCTTGCTTATGGCAATAACAGTTATCACATTCTTATTGCAGAAGGCATCGCTGACACTGACGCCTGCTACCAGCTACAGAATGAAGCCTGCAAGGTAGTTTGCGCCTTTTCTGCCTATCAGTTCACCCGCATAGCGCAACTGGTGAGAACCCGATGTCCAGAATCAGAAATCATAATTTGTCCTGACAATGACGACACAGGTCTTGAGCAAGCCAGTAAAGCCGCATCCCAAGTCCCCGGCTGTGCCATTTCACCGCCTCCGAAAGGATATAAGGACTGGTCTGAATTTTTTGTCTCTCAATCTAATGAGGTTTCCTGAATCATGGACGCAGCATTAACCCCCGTCGCACTGGCGAAACCGGTAGAATCGCACCCGCAACCGGAAAAACAACAACGGAAACCGAGGATTATTTCCATGTGGGAAGCGGCGAACCACGTTAAGCAACCGGACTGGCTGGTTAAGAAATATCTGGAACTGGATACTCTGTCGGGACTGTTCGCGCCACCGGCCAACTGTAAGAGCATGGTGGCCATTGACCTGGCCTGTTGTGTTGCCACTGGCAAGGACTGGCATGGTTACCGTGTCAAGCAGGGCGGTGTCGTGTACATCGCCGGGGAAGGCAGTGCCGGACTGAAAAAGCGCACCCGTGCCTGGAAGATACGAAGGGATACCCACCAGGAGAACATTCCCTTGTATCTCTGCGAGCATTCCATTAACGGCCAGTGCATTACGGACGTTATGGAAATGTGCGCCGACGTCGAATACGTCCATGATACTGAGGAGTCCCCCATCAATCTTGTGATTGTTGATACGGTTGCCCGTAATTTTGGTGCCGGTGATGAAAACAGCGCCAAGGATATGGGCATCTTTATCCAGCACATGGATTATATCCGTAATCGCTGGGGCTGTGCCGTCTTACTGGTTCACCATACCGGACACAATGACCGTGACCGCGCGCGTGGATCGTCAGCGTTCCGGGCTGCACTGGATGCGGAGTATGTAGTACGTAAGGATGACAAGCTGGTCGAGTTCAAGTCGACCAAGATGAAGGACGCTGACGAGCCTGAGCCGATTCACTTTGAACTTCATTCTGTGGATCTTGGCATCATTGACGAGGACGGCCACCCGGTAAACAGTGCAGTACTAGACCTGACAGAGAAGGAAATGCCAGAGCGGGAAGAGGAACCCAGACGACCTAAGCTGTCAGCCAATTACCAAGCGGCTTTGCACATTCTCGAGGGCATGTATAAAGAGTACCGTGACCGTCTGGAAAGGGGTAAACAGAATCCTGACAAGGCATTAGTAGAAACTGTACACTGGCGGCAGCGCTGTATTGATGCTGACCTTATTCAGGGAAAACACTGGAGCCGCATACCAAAGACCCTTGAGGAAAAGGGTTTCATTATCCGCCGTGACATGCATGTATTTCTGGTAGAAGACTGACCCATACCACTCCCCACCCCACCCCAAAACCCTAAGGAAATGGGGTGGGGTGGGGAGTGGTGATAACACTTAAATATTTTGCTGAAGCCCTTGCCTGCCAAGGGCTTTCGTATATCTAACAAACGTGTTTATAACACGACAGGAGATGGTAATGACAACAGAAATCAACAAAGACCTTGAGGAAGCGATCACTCATATAGCCAAGGTGTTCACTAAAGAGTTTGAGAAACCACCGACACCTACAGACATTGCCTGTTTGATGTTGAGTAAAGAAATCAGCCTGTTAACGCTGGCGATTGATCGGATTGAGGATGCGCTTAACTCAATGGTCAAGCCTGATATAAAAACCAAGCACTGATTCGCTTGATTTCGCACGCATAAAAATCTGGCTCTGGCCACCGGTCTTTCTTGTCAGCCTGTAGAGACTAAATCCCCCTTACCCTTCCCGAATCGTTCGCTACGTGAATTAATGTGCAGTCTGGCACACAAACAATAATTTCATGCGCGTAGCGTCGCCTATAGTTGAGTAGCTTAATCAAGTTTTTGGAGTCTTCACCATGAAGATGAACATCAAGCACTTTGACGCCATTAACCGTCATTGCCCGGACGCAATCGCAGCCTTGAGGCGTTACTACAACAGTGACGCGAAAGAGGTTCAGGTCAGTGTGATGCACGTTGACCCTGATGACCTGGAAAGAACCGGCAAGCGTCTTGTAAAGAGTATGGAAAGCATGATTAACAAGGCCGAGCAGGAGGATCGTGGCCTTAGAGATGACGAGCGTGAAGCCTGGGACGCCATAAAGGACTGGGTCACACGCTTTGAAGAAGTCTACAGCGTTGAGAAGCCATCCAACCCGCTACCCAAAGAAACCCGCGAGTATGAACTGGACACCTTTGGTAATCCGTTCAAGCCAAAGCTGCACAGCAGGCATACCATGAACCGGGATGACCCGCTAGGCAAGGAGCAGCGCATGGAGGACTGGTGCAAACAGTTCAACGCCAGCAACGAACACACCGACATGAGTGTCGGTGACTGCGTGCGCGCCTGGCTACTGGGAGAGCATACCGAACAGACCCTACGTACTATGGGTACGACCGGAACCGGCGGTGTACTGATACCGTCCATACTGTCAGCCCGGATTATCGACCTTGCCCGTAACAGGACAAGGGTGATACAGGCCGGAGCCATCACCTTACCAATGGAGAGCAAGACCCTGACCGTCCCGCGACAGGTCGGCGACCCGTCCGCAGGCTGGCGTCCGGAGCTGGGACACATCAAGCGCACAGACTTCAGCTTTGAGCCGGTCGTGCTGAAAGCCTGTAGCATGGGTGCCTTGGTTACCCTGTCCTATGAACTGCTGGAGGACGCCGTCGGGCTGGACGCGTTCCTGAACCGCACCCTTTCTGCCGTATTGGCAGAAGGCATCGACCAAGCGGCGCTGAGTGGCAAAGGTGAGGAAGACCCGGACACGAAAGACCGCATAGAGCCGGTAGGCGTGCTGAATACCGAGAATGTGCAGGAAATCAGCATGAATGCTGAACTGACAGCCTACACGCCCTTCTCGAATGCCATTACCAAAGTCCGGCAGGTCAACGGCGAGCCGTCCGGCTTGATGATGGCACCGGTCAACTTTGGCATTCTGGACGCGCTGACCGCCACCGACGGGCAACCACTCATGCCACCGCCAAGCTGGACACAGGTCAGCCACTACGACACCAACCAGCTGGACGAACACACTGCAATAATCGGCGACTGGTCACAGCTGGCGATCGGCATACGGCATAACCTGCGACTGGAGTATGCGACAGCGGGCAGCATCCCGAAAGAAGGCATCCACGAAGAGCTGAACCTGTTCAGTCAGGCCGGTATCGCGATTCGGGTACTCTGGCGCGGCGATGTCGCCGTCCAGCGTCCTGACCATTTTGTCAAGGTGACCAGCATCAACCCGGAGCCAGAGCCGGACAGGGTGACCAAAAGAAGCAAGCAAAAGGTTGACTGATGGCTACCGCAGGCACCATTACCTGGGATCTTGTCGCCAACTCCAGCAAGTTTGTAACGGAGCTGAACAAGGCAAACCATTCAGCCAGAAAATGGGCTGAGAAAGCGGCGAAGGCGACCAAGAAAGCCGCTTCAGCCTTTGCGGCAGCGGGCGCGGCGGGCGCGGCGGTCGCGGGCAGTATGGCGGCTATCTATGCCAGTACCGCGTCGTCCATTGACGAGCAGGCAAAGTTTGCCGCACGCATTGGCGTCACGACCGAGGCACTGGGAGGATTACAACACGCCGCCGACCTGACAGGCGTCAGCACGAACGCGATGAATACCGGCTTGCAGCGGATGACGCGCCGCATTGCCGAGGCTGCGCAGGGAACCGGTGTCGCCGTTGACGCGCTGGAGCGACTGAACCTTCAGGTAGACGACCTGATACAGCTAACGCCGGACGAACAGTTCCTCGCCATTGCCGACGCGATGGGCGAGGTCGAGGGACGGTCGGAACAGGTACGGCTTGCCTTTAAGCTGTTTGACTCTGAAGGCGTCGCGCTTCTGAACACCATAGACATGACAGCGGACGGTATAAGGGACGCCGTTGATGAGGCGGTAAACCTTGGCATCGCCATTAACGACATAGACGCGTCGAAGGTCGAGACCGCCAATGACGCCTTTGACAATGCTTTCAAGATTTCCAAGGGTTTCAGCCGTCACCTGACCGTAGAGCTGGCACCGATTGTTGAGGGTATGTCGGTCGAGTTCCTGAAAGCCGCCAATGAGGCCGGGGGGATGGCAGAAGTCACCACCCGGGCGATTGACGCAATGGTCAGTGCCGTCGGTGTGCTGGCGAACAGCTGGCGCGGGCTGGAGATTATCTACCAGAGCCTCAGGGTCCTGGCTTACCAGCTGGCCGTGGATTCGATAGCCGTCATCAGGAATATTGAGTACCAGGCGAAAGGCGTGGTGAATGACTGGCGCAAGTTTTTCGGGCAGGAACTGCTGACCATGAACCGGGAACTGACCCAGTCATCCATTGACCTGACAATAGAGCTGAACGACGCAAGGAAAGCACTGGCTGACCTGGCTAATGAGCCACTGCCGTCTGAGCAAATCAGGCTCTATGTCCACCAGTGGCGGGAAGCGGCAGAGGCGACGGCGATAGCGAACGTGGAGGCGAGGAGGTATAACGAAACAGTTAAAAAATCCGGCAATGATGAAGAAGAAAATAAAGACAACCTCAAGTTCTGGAAAGAGCTTAGAGAGCATATAGATAGCACAACCAAAGACTTCGACGCCATGTGGGGGCGAACCTTTGATCGGTTTACCAGCCGTTTCGGTGACGCCGTGGCGAACGCCATTGTTGAGGGCGAGAACTTCAGTGATGCAATGAATCAGATTGCCGTTGCGTTCTCCAAGTCCATGATTGCAGCCCTGACCGAGATAGCGACCCGTGAGGCGGTGTTGTGGATGCTGGACAAGACCATCCTGAAGGCAGGTGCCGAAACTGAGAGCAAAAAGACAATAGCCGAGGCTAATACAAGGGTAGAGATGGCAGCCCTGAACGCCTTTAACAGCACCGCCGCGATTCCTGTCTATGGCCCGGCAGCGGCACCGGCTGCTGCGGCTACCGCCAGAGGTCTTGCCATGCCGATGGCGACCGCCGCCATTGCCGCAGCAAATAGCAGTCTGGCAGGTATGGCACACTCTGGTATTTCAGATATTCCCAACGAAGGTAGCTGGCTGCTTGATAGAGGTGAGAGGGTGTTATCAGCCCAACAGAATCAGGACTTGATGGCCTTTATGGACAATCAACAGTCTGCTGAACAGGTTGTGTACTCACCGACCATTGTTGTGGAGTCGGGAGCAAGCCAGAATGAAGACCTGGCGTTTGCTGAAAGGGTTATCGACGAGGTATTTAACCGACTGGTGACGGATGGGAAAGTTAATGGCCCTGTAAGTCGAGCCATTAATAGAAGTTAGTAACGGTAACGACTACAGTGGTTCGACCTTGTAAGTAGAGGCGTTGTGTCTGTAACTACCTGCTGAGAATCGTCCATGTATTCAATGACTATTCGGTCAATCGTGGCACATTTTATGGAGTGGTTATACCATACGTTGTTCCAGACGCCATCGGATTGAGGTTGTTCCATAGGCTTAACGTAAGTGTTTGATTGACCTGAATAAATAGGACCAGTCGATTTAACACCTCTTAATGAGCCTCTACCCACTCTATCCTCAACCGCATCACCAACAGAATTGTGTGGCGTCATTCTAAAAGATATGTATTTAATCGTCTTACCTGATGTATTGATAAACTCAACCCTGACATCAACACCACCTGCTGAGTTAGGTCGAAAAGTACCAAACTTTCCAATAAGCACAGGCGCATCAGGATTAGCAAGGGCAGCCTGCACCCTTTCGGCACTTCCAAAATACTCAGGACTAACAGGCTTGGCAGAGCAGCCAGCAAGGGCAATGACCGCCGCTACTACAAGAAATGGTTTCATGTGGTTTCATGTGGTCTAACAAAAACAGCACTATACCAATACCCGTTTGTACCTGCACCTATACCTGCACCAAATCGCCATACCTGCACCTGCCCGGAGTGGTTGCTTACGTTGAAAGAATGGGTTTAAAAGGCTTAAAATCGAATCCTGACCATTCGAACATATCACCTTCAATTTGAAAAATAAGGTTTCATATTGTGCTATGTGGTTTCTTATCTTGTGTAAGTCCTTGTTATTCAAGAGGTTGTGGTTTCGATTGGTTATTGTTGGTTGTAAGCAATATCAGTTCTTACCTGTACCAATACCTGCACCAGATTCTAAGGATCATGAAATCTGGTGCAGGTATGGTGCAGGTATGGCTTAAAAAACTAAGGAAAATCAATGACTCAGCTGAGAGACACAGAAATAAAAAATATTGAAGATGGCAAACAGAAAATAGAAAGCCTTAAAGGTAAAGGTAACGGTGCGCTGGTATTTAGGCGAAAATGCAAGGTCATCATTGCCTTCTATCGCTACTGGAAGGGCAAGCAGTCAATATTGATCAAGCTGGATAATTACAAGCTGACACCCAAGACGCCCGGCAAGACTTCAGCCCAGCTGAGAGACCAGGCACTTGAGATGGTCACACTGAAAAAGCGGATAGCGCCTGTTGACCTGAAGGAGTACCTACAGGATCAGGAGATTGAGCAACTAAGGAAAAGGGAGGACACCAAGCGAAAGCAAGAGGTAGAAAAGCAAACGGGAACTTTTGAAGACCTTCTGATGGCTTACGCTAACAGCCTGGAGGAACGCAAGGCATCCTGCGCTTATGCGGTTTCAACCATGTTTGAGACGAACCTGTTAGACCTATACCCGGAACTTGCCGAGAAACTGGCCAACCAGATCACCTCTGAAGACCTGATGCCTGTCCTGACGACGTTGATCAAGCGTAACAGCCCCGGACAGTACAATAGCTTCAGGGGCTACCTGTCCGCAGCCTTCAATTTTGGAGTGAAGGCAGACTTCAACCCACGGGAGAACGCCAGAACCGGCAAGCGGTACAGAATCCAGTACAACCCGGTTACACCGTTTCCAAAGGAAGCAACGCGATCAAGGAAGCGGGTGTTAAGTCACCAGGAGCTACGACAGCTATGGCGGGATATTGACGACGGAACATTTGACCATATCCCCCAGTACGGTTTGTTTGTGCAATTCTGTATTGCCTGTTTTGGCAACCGGCCTGCACAACTGGCAAGGGTAAAGTGGTCTGATGTTGACCTTGATAAACGAACACTGACCTTTATTGATGAAAAGGGACGGGGAAAGACGAGAA
This sequence comes from Nesometra sesokonis, assembly GCA_025631205.1. Taxonomy (NCBI): domain Eukaryota; kingdom Metazoa; phylum Echinodermata; class Crinoidea; order Comatulida; family Antedonidae; genus Nesometra; species Nesometra sesokonis. The sequence continues at coordinate 9,382 of JAOTQE010032097.1, forward strand.
CCACCAAGATTCCTTTGACCAACAGAGCCATGAACATACTCAGGGCTGTCCGTTCATTGCCTGAAAACTATCGATTCAACGGAAACCCGATGGTACCACTGGATGAACAGACAGTTTTCAGAAATGAGTCTTTCGAACCACTTGGCTACAGCTCTGTTTATCAGAAAATTACCCGTTATCACCTTTTCTGTGAGTTTTTAGACAAGCGGGAAGCGAAAGCGCAAGGACTTGAATACAAGCCTGTAGAGCGTTGGACGATGAAAGACTTCAGGAGAACCGCCGTAGGAATCATGACGGATGCAAGGATTATCAGGGAATCTCGCTATCTGCTACAAAGCCGAACCGACGGCAGTGTCGAGAGCCGACACTATGACGTATCCGACCGGATGGACGAGAAGCGTGAAGCCGCCGCCAGATATGACGCCATGCTTGAAAAAATACTAAATGGCGAAACCAAAGAAAGAGATTGCACACCTGAACAGGTGGTAAATGATTCTGTCACAGAGGACTACCAGACGTTCAAGCAGCGCATTCTGGATAATGGCGAGGTGATGACTCAAGCCTATTACAAAAGGGCTGGGTATAAGGAGACAACCATAAGGCGCTGGTTTGAGCAGCTGGTTCTGGATGGCGTCATCAGAAAATCATTCGAGCGGTTTGTGTTTATCGACCCTTCCGAAGCTGAATGCGACGCCGACCTTGCAGGCGATGAGGGCTATAAGATGTTTAAGCATAAAGTTCTGGACAGTGGCGAACTTAAGCAACAGAAGCAGTATGTTAAGGAAGGATACAGCGACACCAAAATACGTCGATGGTTCAGACGGTTAGCGGCTGAGAATGTGATAGAAAAAATTCATCGTTTCTATTACCTGAAACAACCCGGAG
>JAOTQE010032108.1:0-10265 GCA_025631205.1 Nesometra sesokonis
CTCCAAGCAATGAGATACACGCCATCGTGACAAGATTCAAAATTTCGACATAAATTATGTCATCATCAGGAATGAAATTTTGTCCATAAAATTCCAGCTTATAAGCACCAATGCCAAAAGTGTTAACCAATCAAAATTATTATTAAACTAAAATTAAATTTTTAAATTAAATAAAAAAATTTAAATTAAAAAAAAAATTTAAATTAATAATTCTAATATTAGTTCTGATTGGTTAACACTTTTGGCATTGGTGCTTATAAGCTGAAATTTTTATGGACAAAATTTCATTCCTGATGATGACATAATTTATGTCGAAATATTGAATCTTGTCACGATGGCGTGTATCTCATTGCTTGGAGTATGCATTATACTTTCTTAAGTCACATTATGACGCTTAGGGAGCGGTACTGTTAGATCGTGGCAAGGACCCTGATGTTTGGCCAGGCTCAAACCTCAGACCTCAGGATTGGCAGTTAAGCATGTTAAAGGGCCAACCCTTCCAAAATCTAAAAATAATAAACATGGTTAGTTACTTGCATACCTCTTTAGATTTATTCTCAAGTAGAAAGAAGATGAGTTACCGAACCATTTAGGCTAGGCCTAGACGATTTCTGTGATATTTCCCCTTTGCTAAGCTAGGTTGTAGATCATATGTGATCTATAGAAGCTACTGACACAATACACCACTTTTTAATAATTTACACAGAATGAATATTCTTACCCCATTCTATTCGATCTTGTGCATTCTTCTTTAACAGGTTTATCAACAAGTTCTTCAGGTCTTTGGATGTTTCTTTAGGAATACTGTACACAAAAAGATAAACATAATTGACATATCTAAAATTAAATGTGTTATTGATCAGCTTATTGTAAGATTATCTTTATTCTTGATTGGGGGAGGGGGCGCTGTGCATATTCTATTCACAATTAAATAACACAATTCTATATGTATTGCAGATATCAATGTTTTAAAGCCTACTCATAGGAGGCTAGTAATGGTTTGAAATCACTTACAAAAAGGCATCAGCGTTATTTTACTTTGAATTGGCTGTTTTAATAAATTGATATAACTGTTTACACATACACCATATCATGAAATTGAAACTCGTAGCTCATAACGTAACATTTTTGTAAAAAATCAAACATCATGACATTCAATTACTGTAGTAACGGCAGTAAACTTAATTACTGCAGTAACTGCAGTAGAATAATTTTAAAATGGTTGCTTACCTGGGGGATACATTTTTAGATTTGAGGTAGAATGTTTTTAACTCTTGTGGATTTGAAGCCTGGAATGGTGCCCTACCAGTGAGACACTGGTAGATGATAGTCCCAATACTCCATAGGTCTGCTTTACCATCGTACTGCTGCGACATGATCACTTCAGGGGCCTGCAATACGATACAATATTATTCAATTATGGCGTTTTTACCAGTTCAATATTATATAGTATTCACCTGGGCACAGTTCAATATTAATAATAATAATAATAATAATAATTTGGGCTTATATAGCGCATTATGCATCAAGCCTCAATGCGCTTTTTAGCCACTGATCTCACTTTGCAAATTAAGAGAATTGTTATTCTGTAATGGCGAGAGCACAACAAGACCTAACCACCTGCGTTTCGCACAATTGTTTACCTATTGTTAGATTATGAAGAATTACTCCTAAGTAATAACGATACCTACAAGAGTTACTGTTAATGTTTTTCGAGAATATCTACGAGAGTAGGACATGGATTTTAATCTGAAAATGTAGGCTAGCTATGCCCAGTCCTAGCCTAGGCCTTGGTTGCCGGTGACAGGCATATGCTAGGATAGGCCCTGGAGAATCTGAGCTTGCAAGTAAATTTTAATAAATATTATAATATTGAATGCCTATTTTTGGGGGATATCGATAAATATTGTACCTGCTGTGGCAAAATATTTAACTCGTCTTTAACTCGTCCATAATTTTGCCACAGCTCGAACACTATTTTTCAGTATCGCCTCAAGGAAATTCAATATTATATAATTATTATTCAATTATGCCATTTTGACCAGTTCAATATTAAATAATATTGAACAGCACATAGTTCAATATTATTTATTAATTATTTAAGAAAATTTATTCTTAAAATAGATGTGTCTTATATAAGAACATAAAAAATAAATCACAAAACTTTACGTGTACACTGGGGTACGTCTTATACAAAGGTGTGATTTTATACACCAAAATATACAGTAAACATTATTTTTCCTCTAAAAATTTATGAATGAAAGTGTACATAATAATAATAATAGATGCAGCATACCATATATAGAGGAGATCCACATAGAGTGGCAGCCATAGTATCACCCTTCAATGATCTTGCAAAACCAAAATCAGCTGTAAATACAAAAATATAAGTCATCAATTCAAATACATGTAATATTCCACTCCCAACATAGCTAGGTTCACAATGAACTATGACAGAATTAGAAATTCAGATCACAACAGCCCTTTTTTTAATAAGAAGAACCTGAATTTCTATTGTTTCATTTTCTTCTCAATTTTAATACATCATAGTTCTAGTTGACACTGTTGGCTATCTGATGGCCGTGGATGAGCTAACTAGTCCGCAAGATGAGTTAAATTCAATTTTTTTTTTTATTGTGTGTCACATCACAATATATATGCTTTCTAAACTAAATCTATGTGGCTTATGGAGTTGCATTGTCTGTCCAGTTGTGAGAAAGAATCTGGAATGCACCAAGCTTCGAACCCAGGACCTCAGGATTGGAAGGCAAGCATGTTAACCACCAAGCTACAATGCCACTCCATTTGCCTACTCAAGAATCACAAATAGGAAGCCAAGGTTATTTCATATATAATCAAAATTAAACATACTCTTACCTATTTTAATTTTTATTTCACTTGGTAATGGTTCTTTTTTCTCACTGACATGGCTTAGTAGCAGATTCTGCGGCTTTAAATCTCTGTGAATAATCCCCTTTAAACGCATAGCTTTCATTGCCTGGGCTGTAAAGATTTTAATATTACACAAAATGAGTCATTAAGTGCTAACAATAATAATCTGTCCATTAAATATAATTTCAGTGTCTATGTCTGTTAATTATAAGTAGGACTATAATTTCAATATTATATGAACATAGAAACTGTGCTGTGACGTACAAGTAATCCATTAAAAAATTTCAGGGATGTCAAAAATAAGGACCATCAAATGAATCTTGTCTAGTTATTAGTCATCTGTTTTCATTTGATGTTTCTTTTAATAGCTTAGCTTAAAGAGACCAATCCATGAAATAATCGTCTCTATTACACATGCATTTTGTAGAGACGGGAGTGGTTGTAGTGAGACAATGAAATAAAACAAAACAGGTAAATATCAAATGGTAAATCTATCAAATGCAGAGTTGAAGAGTGTTTATCCAAGTATGAGAGCTTGTTGAGATAGTCTCTACACATTTACCTTTGTTTATAGAAATTATCTACCAAATTCTACTTCTAAATTAGCCATATTTTGTTCATACTGTACTCCTACGATTACAATACCTGTTTTTTTTTATTACCTACAGGTCGTAAATTTTCCTTGAAGTACTTAGGGATGTATTTTATATTGTGTTTGTACAGGGCTAAATTGGTTTGAGATTTTTTTTTTCCGTATGATATTTGATCTTATAAATTAGTAGTAATTACATACTTATATCTGTACAGATAAATATTGCATTTAGTTAAGTAAGCATTATGATGCCATAAAAAGTCAATCAAGGGTCAAGGTTCAATTTATTTAATTACTTTAGTTTGCTTACCAATTTGTGCTAGAAATATTCGTATTGTGTCTTCACTCAGGGTTCTCTTTGCTAAAAAGAAAAAAAAAATATTGAGAGTAAAAGGCAATTTTGGAAGCCGAACTCATATAACAAATACACACCACATATACCAAAATTATTATTTACAAAATAAAAATGTTTTTTTAGATGACATTCTCGGCCGTTTTAGTATTATTGTTTTCACAAAATAAACATGTTTTAGATGATGATCTTCTCAGCTTGACTACATCAGTCCTTTACTGCTGGGAGACCCTGTTGTTATACAGGGCATATTTGAATATGTTGATGAAGGTAAATAAAAACTAAACTACTAGAGAAAAGACTACACTATATCACAAGACTACACTATATCACATCTTTTTTAATGAAAAAAATATTGTTTGGCAATAATTTTTGGCACAAAAATCTTTGAGATGTTTACAGTCATTAATTTTTAAATCGTCGTGTATTAAAAAGTTCACGAGGGCACACAAAAATAATTTGGTAAAAGTTGGTTTTCCTGGTGGTGAGTTTTGAAGGACCTGGCTGTATAATTCTATGCCTTTTTTATACACTCAATTAATCCTACCTTGTAGATATTCTGCTAAATCCCCACCATTACAAAATTCCATGACTAGGTAAACATAACTACTTGTAACCTACAAAAAAAAAAACAGATTGAGATGTTATGTCGACTAACAACAGAATGTTACAAATTTACAGGGTCTGTTTAATTATACAACTTGGTGCATTTAAAGGATAACTCGGGGTTAAAATTTCTATGGATAAATCTATAGAACAATTAGTTGTGACCTATCTGACAAAATTTCACAACATTTGGGCAACAAGATAATGGCGAATAACGTGTTGAAAAGTAATGCCTAGCGTTCATCGGCCTTACAACTAGCCGCAACTAGTGGCGCACGGCATATGGGAGGAACTGGCTGGATACAGGAGCATATGATCAGTTGCCAAATAATTATTACTATTACCTGACGGGAACTGAAAAAACACCGTATCCCACGAGTTGCCCATGTTCTACTCACCGGCAACTAGTTGTATCCAGTTTCTCTCAGATCCGCCGATTTACGCGTATTTGCAACAAGTTGACTTCAGTCACAATGGTTCAAGGAGTCACATGGCATGCATGAAACATCACCTGACCCTTATAACCAAGAAAGACGGCGAACGAAATGCAATGGTCAGCAGAGGCAGCTGAAGATTGCTTTGTCGAAATGTGGAGTGAGAGGGTCTGCCTCTGATACAACTTGCAAAGGCAAAATGGACTGCCATCCAAAATCATAGACCTTTCAACTCATTATATTCCAGAATGGTAAAACAAGAATCATGGTTACAGAAGAAGTTCAGTCCAGTTACTTAGAAGTATTGGCTGAAATAGCTTTGTTTACACGAGTTGCCGATCCGATGTACGCGCTCTTGAATGAAAACTGACTGGATGCCTCCAGTTACCGCCAGTTGCCAATTGGTCAGTTGCTGTCAATGTGAGCGGTGCGCACACATTGTTTGCGATCAGTTGAGTTGCGTCCAGTCGCAAGGTCGATGTACTCTTAGCTTAAGTCCCAAATAAAAAGTGGGTCTATTACTCACATTACATAGTGTTAAATAATAGGAAAATTAGAAATTTTGAAAGGGTTGTGCTTGAAAACCAAAATCACATTAAAAATATAACTCATATAAATGAAAAGATAAACAGTGAAATTCGCATTAGAACAGGTAATTTTTAATGTGACTTTTATACGTTTTTTTAAAACACAACCCTTTCAAAATCTGTAATTTTCCTATTCTTTAGCATTGTGTAATATGAGTAGTAGACCCACTTTTTGATTTAATGCGTACTTAGGAAAGTTTTTTTCATTCATGATATCTTTGTCCAAATGTTGTGAACTTGTTGTCATTAGGGTAACACGTAATTGCTCTATAGGTGTATCCATAAAAATTTTATTCCTCGAGTTCCCCTTTAATACTGCTATCCAGGCATCCCCAGAGACAGAACATTTTTTTTTCTATAGATCCCTTGAAGGGGGTTTGGGGCCACAACCCTGGAGGTCTAGAGGGACCCCCCCCCCACATTAATGTTGTATTTAATTTAAAAGATGTTTTTCATTCAAAATAAACCAAAATATGTTTGAATTATCATTTTTTTTGTGGAGGAGGCCGTAAGTATGTTAAGCCCGACTCTAGTCTAAATCCACCCTTATACATACACCCTATATTATTATTGGATAATCACAGAAATTAAATGGACTTGGCTACTCATACAAAGTTTATTGATCAATCATAATTCTTCCTAAATTGACATCTAGTTGATGTGACCTTTAGTCATAAATTAAAATAATGAATATCAATTAGGCAATTAATTAATAAACAGTGCTTGTTTCACAATCTACCCGCACTGATTTGTCTCTACAGTACATCAAATTCTCGGTTTCTTGGTTTATATTCTTTGTTTTCATGATACACATAGATACATATTTTCTGATACACATAGATGAACAGAATACAAGAATTCAATGAACCTCCCTGTGCGGACACCTCTCGTAAGCGGACACCTCCCATAACGGACACTAATTCACAGACCTGTTTGTTCTTCCTATCTAATCTGTGCATTTGGTACCTCCCGTAAGTGGACACCTCCCATAAGTGGACTTTTTGTCTTAAAATTTTATTTTTTTGTATGTTAATTTACCTCCCCATAAGTGGACATCCCGGAAAATTTAGTAATTTTTCTGTATAACGAATAGGCCACAAATTTCTGTACAAAATTGTCCTTATTATTTGCTGAGAATCATATTATTACTGTAATAATCTTTAAAATGATAAACAATATTTAATAAAATAGGCTCACAATGCTGTGACTAGACATTTGTGTTGAGAAGGGTGTGAAATATGGGGAAAAAGGGCGTATACATAAATGTACAACTTTGATCCTCTATCGGTCGAAATTCTCGTAAGCGGACACCTCTCGTAAGCAAACACTCTCCTGAACCCGAGGGTGTCCGCATACAGGAGGTTCGACTGTAGTATAAAGTTTCCTGCTTCAAATGTTTAAACTGGATAAGAATCAAATATTTAATGTTAATTGGCCTTAATGTATTTAATACAATTTAGTTCTATTCTCTCAATGGCTACCAATTTGTGTTTAAATTTAATTGAATCATTTATTTAAATAAACTTTATAAGACAATACACAGCAAGATACTTTGAACAAAAGGTCACAAGATTTTGTTTACAATGTGACAGCCATCAATCAGTTGGCTAGGCTGACCTGGGAAATCCACTGACCTGGATATTATATAATAATTTTAAACTGCCAAGTTCAAATAAAAAATACAGCAACCAGATACAGAGAACAATTAACAATGAGGTACTGTAGATGGTAATGATTTGATTTGTAGTGTTTGGTACTGGGAACAATGTGAATATTTGCTGGCATTTACTACTCAATTTAAATATTGTTCATATGGTAGTTTATAGTTAAATTAATACAGATACTGCATGTACATTCAAACTCTTGAATATTCAAAACCGGACCATATTGGTCAGAAAAACAGGACCTGTTATTAAAAAAAGTCAATGGTACTGTAGTCCAAATAGCACAGAGCTTGTTATGTAGGTCATGTCAGTGCATAAATTAATATAAACAGTACTGTTGTGCGAATATAAAATTTGGATCCACAGATATGAACAAATTCAAATTGAAAAAAAAAAATCAAACTAAAATAAAACATACTGTTTCTCCAATTTCTGTCTCTGAGTAATTGAATTATTTATTTATCATCATATTCCAGAGACCATGACTAACATTTTTCATCATAAAATAAAATCATTGTCCCTAATTAAATTATATTTTACCACTTTCTCAAGAAGGGTTTAAATAAACAATAAAATTATAAGCAGGGGTGGATTAAAGTGGTGGGTCTAAAATTCACCCCAAAAAATAATAGAATACATACAGTCCAACCAAACATATTAATAAGGAAGATGCAAAAAGGAAAATAATTTTTCTTGTGAAAATGAAAACCGTAAACCACACCCACCCGAGTTCAGGAAAAGGCATCTGGATCCTAGATCTGCCCCTGATAGGATGAGTCCCACCGATGCCACCACACCAGTAATTAGGAAACAACCACACCACAATGACACAGTCAGACACACTAGCAGTAGTGAATAACAACGGTTTTATTAACGCAGAACACAAGTAAACAAGTCGATATAACCAAGATGGAGAATCGGAAGGCCGCACTGTGGGGGAGCCTGACTGATACAGTGTTACACACTGGCGCTGGACTACTTAAATAATTTCAACCAATTTGTGTTATTAAATAATCTAGACCTAGGAAAAAGGACTGTAAAAGAATTTTAAAAACATTTTGCAGCCCTTCTTCGTCTTCAAGATTTTGGTTATGATTTATTTTACTGTAGATCCCTTTATGTTCGTGCGCCCTTAATTTTCACGAATTTCTCGATGACTTGATGATGGCGCCGATACAGTAGTCAGGCTAAAAATGTCGTCTAAAAATAATTTTATTTTGTGAAAATAATAATTTTGGCACTATTCCAAGATAGTATGTTGTAAATGTAACTATTGTAATAATTTGGGTTTCAAAATCTCCCTAATTGGTTAAAAAATTATAGTTTGAAGGCAAAGTTCGAAACATTTTCCACTAACTTAAAATTACTGGAGGCTGCCATTTTATTGTAACCTAGCCTAGGTGGCATTATATACTTCCAGGTTAAATGCTTCTCACAGTTCGTAAACACATGTTCATTGAAAAGTAATTTGCAAGATAAATTACAAACGACAATAATACCGAAATCAAGTTTTTTCAAAATGGCATTTCCCATCATTGGTGAATAAACAATTGTAGCCTAATGGAGGGCAGTAAATCTACGTGGCAATAGGTGAATAAAATCGTGGAAATTTTCAACTGAAAATGGCTTAGGCCTAGCCTCTAGGCCTAGGAACCAGAGTCGGCTCGTGATCCGTCGCTATGATAGCCTACTACTGATACTGATACCTCGTTTTAGGTGAATCGGGGACTATTAAACATTGTTTATCACGGACAAGCACTCTAGTTTTAAAACTAACATTATGGTTTTCAAAAATAGTTTCCGAACAAATAACTGATTTATGTCCAACGTAATAACAGGTAAAAATCGCAAAAACTATTGTTTTGAAAACGTCCCATCGCGAAAAATAAAAACCACAAAATGTTAAAAATCGTAAAATCGCGAACATTAGGGCCGCGAAAATAAAGGGATCTACAGTAATTTCCTACTAAAGAGAAGATGCTTGACATTGTATAGCCACCTCTTTCACATAGACTCAGATCCAAGCGCAAGTAACTCTATCAATTCTATGTGTACAATAAAGACACCAACAAGACAACACAAAACCATTTGGATAAAACCATAGAGAATGACATGCAAAAATAAATACATCTATGCTTGAAAAGATTTGTTCAGCGCAATAATTACAGTGTCTAGGATGTATTGTAATACATTTTTATTGCAATTTTATTTCATTGTAAAATGAACATTTTAGTATTGTTTCTTTGAAGGTCAGGCGAGTTTCTGTGGAGTGAGATAATAAAGTTTTCATTGTATTATATTATGTAGCAAGACATTCAGATTCATGATCATAATGATGATAATGATGATGATGATGATGATGATGATGATGATGATGATGATGATGACGACAATGATAATGATTTTTGGTACTACTATTTTGCCGATAATGTTTTATGTCTATGGTTATTACTCTAGATGCAGTATATAATACATAAACTGACAAATACATAATTGACATTGAAGAATTTAAGTATTTTGTTTACAACAATATTGCATGAGGAACCTTTTTGTTTTGTTTTTATTATTATTGTAAACCAAATTATATTGTTTAGCTGAAATAATTAAAGTTTCAAAAAGAAGGCTTAAATGTCACATGGTGCACCAAATATGGGCCAAAAGCTGTCAGAAATGATCTTGACAAATGGAACTTTATCAAGGTTCTAGATGGCAAGATAGTTGTTAATGGACAATGTGTTGTTTATCAATTTAAATTGGCTGGTGCAATGCAAGCTTTGTCGGGAATACTTGCCATCGTTTGCTGACACATCTACTAACACATCGATGAACATAAAAAATATTACCATAGTACATTATAGGTCCATGTTGGGCTTACTCTAACCATTCGCCAATTAGCCATTGGCTAAAACTTTAAAATTGACTACATAAAGAACCTGGTACATCTTTCGAAACGAGTAGGGGGTTACCCCGGCGGTGTACTCATCCATACATCCCCTACTGTGGACAGATGAATGAGTGCCTGTATCAGGCAGCAGGACATGACCTGACCCTTAAGGGCGTAAAAGTCTTATGAATGTGTAACATCTGGTCCACAGTGCCTTGAGACTCTACTGTATAAGGTGCTATATAAATCAAACT
>JAOTQE010032119.1:0-21763 GCA_025631205.1 Nesometra sesokonis
GGCGCACGTAAATTCACCGCACACGTAAGCTATTGGCGTGCAGCGGCGGCACGAGTGACTGTTGGCGCGCGCCGTTGCCTTACGTGTGCGACAGCCTTAAGGTTTCTTTCATGCCTTGCACAGCCTGTAGATTCAAGATTTAAGATTTTTATTGCTACTGAAGTCAGCTATGGGCTATTATCCGCTTAAAAATTACAACAGTACACAAGACAATACTTAACAATAAATACATACAGTGTAATTTTACATAACAATAAATATATACAGTTTAATTTTAAATGTGAAGGCGGGGGTGTTAATGATTAAAGAGAGCAAGTTTTACTGTATGTCTTTAATGGAAATTTCAGAATTGTCAAGGGCAAGGTTATAAGATAGTTGAAGGGCATAGGGTAAAAAGGAGGATTTTAAATGGGTAATGCGAACAGGGATAGGAAGAAAGTTCAAACTGCGATGGCCACGAAGGACAGAACAGGCGCGACGTTGGGAGAGACAAGTGCAAAGGGTGGTCAATGGTACAGGCAATTTTGAAAATAGTGGAGAGCAAAAAAAATTTTTTTCTAGATTCAAAATTAATGACTCCATTTCTGTACAGGTATATTAGGAATACTTCCTACTCATTTTTTTAAATATTATCCTATGTTCCCAATAGTACATGGAATTGTGTACACTGGGCCTAAGTTGTATGTCTAACCAAGACTGTGAGCTGGCCACAAACCTGCGGCAACATTTTGGTTTCCGATACCGCCTTTGCCTTACTTATACGAAAAAAAAGTCGCATGTTAACTTTCTCAATGAAATGCTTGAGGTTGCTTGTGATTTCCAAGCAATCATATCTTCCACCCACTCATCGGTACATTTTACTGATTATGTCTTTTTGGCATTTTAAAGCATTTCCTGGGCCATCTTTACCATTGATCTAACATCTCGGGGGCACAATATTTATGATAAACAAGAACAAAACTAGTACACAGGTTCATAGTTAAACATTCATTTATTAAAAATAAAAAATGCTTTAAAAAATTTGCCACCATCGTTCAACTAAAAACAAAAGTACAACCAACAGCAACAATTATCTTTAATATTATTTATTTGTTTTTGTTTTAAATCATCTTGGTTATAATCTAAATAAATGTAATTGTTAATTTAAAAGAATGCTATTCCTCCCCTCATACTATGTCACATCTACATACTGTACAAATACTTAATCCAAAATAATAAGTGTAGTGTATTGGCAAAGATATGTTTTTGAGTACATAATCCTATCAACAATATAGATATTGTAAATCAAATTATTTTTTTTTATATATTAAGAATTACTTTTACTATGAAATGTCTTATTTTATGACCATTATTTAAATAATTTTAAACATCAAGCTTCCTGGGGGTTCCTGGGATTTCGTACGAAATCCCTTTTCAGTGAACCCCTCGTTGAAAAACGTACCCCAACCCTACCAATATCGAACACTTTTTCTTGTTTTCGCATCTGTAATCGGTATTACTGCACTCACACTATTCTAAAATCACCAGTCATATCAATTATATTATAACTAGTATGCCAAATACACACTATTAAGGTACAGATATGTTCCGCATCCCCGGCCCCCCAGAGGGGCGTTTTCCCTTGACCCCACCGGGGCTCTTAGGAGAACCCCGATTTAGGAGTACCTGGTTAAGGGCCTAAATATCTTTAAATGTATGTGTGATAGGCCTAGTTAAATTTTAAACACTTTTAATCAACTTTTTATATATTCTAATTGATTTGTGTATTTATGTTACAAACTGGTGAGATTTTGTAAACATTAATGCAAATTGTCAGCTTTTGCTGCTATTTGATATAATAAAAGAAAAAAAACAAATAAAAGTTTAAAAAAAAATTCCTCACTTCATCCAGTTTCATTTTTATATTGTTTTAATTAATTATTACCTTGATTCTTTTCTAGATTAACTTTATTGCAAAACAAAACAACAAAATATAACTAAACTAAACTAAAATGTAAATTAACAGAAATGCCGTCTATAGTTGAATAGATAACTCTCTACAAACAGATCCCAAAAAACAAAATTATACAACCAATGGCTAATTAACTAAGCATTCACGAAAATGATATGTTATATTTTATTTTTTATTGTTATGATTTTGTAGCATACTGCATAGTCAAGTAAATGGACAGTCACAAGGCTTGTCAGGTTTTCGATAAAATAAAAGTTGGAATTTGTTAAACCCTCTAGAAAACCAGTCAAAGAACACTCAATAGCTTTATTAGAACCTTGATTTTAGATACTGTAAAGGGACCAGAAGGGGTATGCTATGCTCACTTTAACCATTTGCGAAGTCACCAATGGCTACTGGAATTCTCATTTGGCTAAAATAAAAATGATTTCTTTTGCCAAATTGATCATTTTTATCGATTTTTAAAATCTGGCTAAAGAATTTATAATTTGGCTAAAAAAATCGGCAACCTTTAGCCATTCTGGCTAAGAAGAATTTGACCCTAGTGTGTGCATAGGGTATGTAAATTTGATAGTGTGTGCATAGGGTATGTAAAATTGAGTTTATGGTATTTTTATGTTTTGTTCCTTACTTATTGCCTCATTTATTTACTACTACTTTTTTAGATTTTTAATAAATTAAATCTATACACTGGTTCATACTGTTCAAAACTTAAATACTACAATTTTAGCTGATTTTATGCGTATGTAAAATTGAGGGTTCATACAATTTGAGGTACGTAAAATTAAGGATTCACTGTAACGCCTAAATCAATTTTAGTTATTTCAAGGTCTCAAAGTGAATCACATTCTTTATTGCTAACTTTCCTTTGAAACTGTATACTACTGTACCCTTATAACTTGGCAAACTTTTCAACTGCGCTTTTTTAAGGCATACTTTTTACACATTTTTTTTTCTTTTTCTAAATCAATTTCCTTGGTATTCACTCATCCCTATCATTCACTGTCAATATAAAAATTATTTATGAATATTTTAAATTAAACTTGACTTTTCTGAACCTTATAGAGACAGCTTGCTTCAACATCACAATTAAACCATACAGAAAATGTCATACCAAACAGGTTTAAAATGTCACCATTATTAACCCACCATTACTGTCATAAATTCACACAACAGTTAACTTTTATTAACTGTCATATTTAAGTATCACAGCCCTAATGTTATGGACTTTCACCCTGACAATCTAAATCAAACAAATGTAATATTTAAAAAAAATATTTAGGATGAGTTATACCATTCCTGGGTTCAAACCTGGCTGAACGCTAGGTTGGTTCCCACGACTTAACGACGCTACTCCCCTTGCTATTGGATGTGACACCAAAAAAAAAATGTTTCAGATGGCCAGAGATTATCGGCATACCTATCATAGGCTCAGATGAGTGTCGAAATAGATCTACCCTCATAATTATGAAGTTTACAAAACCTTCAAATTAGAAATACAAGTAAAATTCCAAGCATAATCATCTATGGTGAGTGATAATAAAAAACAAGCTTTTAACACTTGGAAGGTGGCTGACTATAAAAACCATTAATTCACAGAATTATTACTACATACCACGACGTAATAACTGTTGACAACACATTTCCTCATATGAAATAACGAGTTATCCAGCTGTATACCAACTGATACTGATGATGTACTGGACCAGTAGCTTGTGGGTTACTACACTTGCTTACAAACCAAGCAGTTCTAGGTTCAATTATACCGCAACTGTTGACAATAACAGAGCTCCCAAGTCTCCAGGATTGTCCTGGAGTTTCCAGGAATTTTGGAACATCTCTCAGGCTTCCAGAATTATCAAATTTTCTCCTGGAATTTAGTTTTCTCCAGGAAATTCTCAGAGTTTTATAAAACTTGCATAACCATAACATAAACTGGCCTAGTTATTTCAAAATATTGGTTTAAAGTAAGCAACTATGATGTTCAGTAATGTTTTGGGAAACTAACAAAAAGCACATTTTTAACTGTGACCATACATGTTTGAAACTATCATTCCATAACAGTCAAGGTTTTGAGGTTTAAATATGGGTATTTGTGCATACATTATAGAAAGGGTAGATATTAGAAACAGTGGTAGGACAACCAGGAGAAAATCTCCAGGAATTCTGTTTTTATAACTTGGGACCTCTGCAATACATTTGAGGCAAGTCACGGCAAAACCACCAAGTTGTTGAAAAATTAAATATTGTATTTGTTATAGCCATGTTCCACTTTCCGTAAGCTTTAAAATGACGGGTAAATTACCAATATCAGAAAATCTACAACTGAAATTATTGGACAAAATATACACAAATTTCCTTTGTTTTTGTTTATATTTCCTGTTGTTCATTTGAGGCATGACATGGCAAAACCACAAAGTTTTAGGAAAATTGAAAATTTAGTTAATGTCAAGACCATATTACACTTCTCACAAGCTTTAAAATGAAGGGTCAATTATCAAAATTCGACATCTATAACTGAAGTTATTGGACAAAATATACACAAATTGCCTTTGTATTTGTTTATATTTCCTGTTGTTTATTTGCTTATTTCTCAATAACTTCCTGTGCGACAACTTGGTGGGTTTGCCACGACTAGCCTCATTTGCTTATTTCTCAATAACTTCCTGTGTGCCAACTTGGTGGTTTTGCCATGACTAGCCTCATTTTCTCATGTTACCCAGCTGAATTAAAACTGGTTGATACTGATGCAGTGGCACAGTAGACTACTACAGTTGCCTACAAATCATGCAATTCTGGGTTCAATCATAACTATTAACATTTCCTCATGTGAAATAAATAATACCCAGCTATATACAAACTGATAAATACTGAAGATGTACTATAATGGCACAGTAGAAAGGTAGCTACTATTGCTTACCTAAAACTTACAATTCTAGGTTCAATCTTAGCTGTTGACATTTCTTCATGAGAAATAATGACTTACCAAGTTTAGTCTTTTCGGTTATGGATTATAAACCGTAGGCCGAGTGTACACGCTCAAGTTCACTATAAAGAACTCAGTACATCTATCAAGGTGATTAAGGATCGCCCCGTGTACTGGTTCATACATCCCCTGATGTGGACAGCAAAAATTAGACCTATTTTGGGCAGAAGGACATGAAGCAACCCTTAGGGTGTAGAAAGTCCTGAATGTGCAACATCTGGTCCACACTTTCAGACTCTACTGTATAAGGCACTATAAAAAATCAAGCTACAACAAATACTGTTTGTACATAGAAACTGATTAATACAGAAGATAGTCTGTAATGGCAAAGTAGCTGGGTGGTTACTACACTTGCCTATAAACCTTACTTTCCTAGGTTCAATCACAACTGTTGACAACACATTTTTTCATGTAAAATAAAAAGTTACCCATTAGTACACAACCTGATAGATAGATGATCAGTTTTTTCCCAATTGTCATTGATGATGTTTGAGATGGTTTTGGCCCTACCCAAAATATCTATAACTATAGGCCTCTATTATGAGCACTCCTTTATTCTATGTAATTTTATCGGTATAGTTGATAAATTTGATTTGATATATATAAGAATCAAAATTATATCATAATTATTTTTTTCAATAAACAAATATTTCTTCAAAGATTTATTAAATAAAAAGGAAACTACAAGTTTCAATACAATACAATACAATATAGGTAATAAATACATAAAAAATAAACTTTTTACTTGTAAATTGTAATTTTTAACAGTAATCTTAACTGTTAAAACACATTTTTTCATGTGAAATAATGAGTACCCAGCTGTATATACAAACTGATACTGAAGATATACTTAAGTGGAATAGTAGATTGGCGATTACTATACCTGCCTATAAACCTTGCAATCCGAGGTTCAATCATAAGTGTTGACAAAACATTTCTAGATTCAATCAAAATGTCTGACAACAGGGGCAGATCTACAGGGTGATGTTGGTACAGGGTCAAAGATCAAGGTTACAGGAACGGGGTCAAAGGCCAAGGTTACGGGACAGGTAATTTGACTAGATTTATAAAAGAATTATTCTTGCCTCTATCTTAACCTTAATCCAGACTATCAAACTGTTTTTGCCAAAAAACTTTGATACACTATTATATGGTAATGATGATGCCGCAACATGACCATATATCCATATATTGAAATATCATTACCATACATGGTTATCATCAAAGTTTTTTGTAAAATAAAATTTAATGATAGTCTAGACTTGAGCTTATGCCTCGTATTGCAACTTTATAAGTATGATATATATCCATCCTGTAATTGGCCAGTTACTTGCTATTGGACATGAATAAAATAAACACAGCATAAACATTTTTCTGTCTCCTACCTTCAACATTGATGCCCTTTCAAAATTGGTTCCTTTGCAATTTCTGAAAGACATAAATTATTTTTTTTAAATTCATGAAAATGAATAAAATAATGAAATAAAGAAAGCTCTATAACATATCAATTAGAAAAAAATATCCATTGAATAATACACTTTTTATTCTACCGTGTAAAATCATAGCCTGCCTAGTGTGTGAATTATCATCAACCCTTTGAAAAAATAACTCTGTTAACATGGTAGAAAATGGTAGTGACAAGGTAGATATAGGTATCAAGCAATACTACCAAGGATATAGCCATTATTTAGAATAAACCTTAATGCATTAATAACATCATCAGACGGGTAATCATATACTACCTTACTATGTAGTTCTCTGCGGTTCTAGGTAGATCTTCCTAGTAAATTAGCATGGTAGACATACCTAGTCAGAGGATGTAATTTTTTCAAAGGGAAGTATTATAAGTTTTATTTTTTAAAACAAAAATTTTATATTTATCAATTACTACAATATTGTACTGTAGTTAATTATATAATCTCATACTATACAATCATTTAATTATAAACCTAAGTGACAAAAAAAAATGTTCAAGTCTCCGCTATACCATTCATTTTTTTATCATAAAATATGCCATGGTGGAAACAATGGATAATATAATAACTGGAGAAGGCCCAAGACCAATAGTGTCCTCCTTGTTTTAATCGTGCAGTCTCCAAAATTTTAAACCAATCAAACTTATAGAATTTTAATTATTGCAAACTTTGTCCAAATCCAAGTCAACTGTCATAGGAAACACAAAGGCGGCTAAAAAAAAAAAAAAAAAAAAAAAAAATAAAATAAAAACACAGTAACTCCAAATAAAGACATTGAAAAACCATGTCTATAATGTCCTTATTTGGAGTTAAGTAACTTGTTACTTGTAACTTGTTAGTAATCTTGTTCATATATAATTAAATCAGAGTTGTGATTTAATTATATCTGAACAAGATTTTTTGAATATACATTAATTTATGATAGATACAAGTTCTGTCCATATTAAAAAAAAACAATTATCAAAAATATAAACCTTTGTATAAAGTAACCACATTTTTTTCTCTTCTTGCATTTTTCGTTGAAATAGTGCAATTACCAGCAAGTCATCTAACCTTAAGCCGGGCATTCACTGCGTCGTACGACGTTCACACGACTAAACCATTGCTACTTGTGTGTGTGGTTGCCAGATGTGATGAGTCTTCTACTCGTCGGACGACGGTTTTAACTGATTAAACAGGGAAATCACTAAGAAAACACTCGGCCGACGTGCAGAAGACTGTCACCGCATATGGCAACCACACACAGGGAGCGATGGTTTAGTTGTGCGGCCGTAGTGCGTAGTCGCAATATCCAATATTACGACATAAATTAAGTCATCATCAGGAATGCCAATCACAAGTCAAGTAACCATTTAGTGACCCAAAATCATGTATTAGGCCAAAAACAACTTTATATTGCACCAGTCCAACTGACCCAAAATTGGCTAAATACATACAATTATTAAAAAAATTGTAAAAAATACATACAATTATTCTGGAAATTATAACAAAAAATACTTAGTTATCTCAAATTTTAATTATAAAAAATAAAAAGGCCGAGTCACCAAAATACAGTAACAGTGCCTACTAAAATAAGACTTTCCGACCGACTGACCAAAGTTTTCAATAAAGCTATGATGAGCTTTATAAATAATGTTTTTAGGTATAATGGCCCACACTTTCGAAGAATCAAACTAATATAATTAATATGTTTGAAAAACACCAAAACATGGCACTAATTAAATTTGTAATTACATAATTTGCAAACAAGTAAAAGTGAGTGTTACTTATTAATTGTGGTTTACCACTGAATACGTTAACAGATCCACCTGATGCTCACAACATAAAGTACACTGACTTTAAGTATGAGTTAAATGAGAAGGAAATGGTAGATAAATCGGGAGATAGGATATAGTACTTGATACGTCAATGACGGATGGGTTGGATCCATTGGTAATCTTACTAATTTAGCTGCTGACACATGATGAGCTTGATTGATGGGATGAACGACAGTGACTGGCATCTCATAACTTCCATCAACTACATACAAAAACTTATTTGAAAAGTAAGAAAAGGCTAAATAACAGGTGTTAAAGTAAAGACTAGAAATGGGATAAGATAGGCCGAAATGGGATAAGATAGGCTGCTTACCCTGTAAACACAGGGGCAGATTTAACTTAAGGAGGGGCGGAACGACTCCAGCTTTCGGAAAGTTAAATATATAATTTTATTAACATGTTCTATAAAACAAAAAATATTAAGCAAACATAAGATAAGGATTGATTCCTTAACATGCCCCTGAGACCATTCCTGGACACATAAGGACCCCCCTAAACCTTTGACTCTCTTCCGTTCCCTGCAGCTCAGGTGTTAAAAAAATGGAATAAATGTTCCGAAAGCAGACAGGGGTGCTTGGAAGAGCTGGGTTGGGCTGCTTACCCTGAAAATATGTGGCAGAGACAAGCCCAATATTCTCTCCAGCATCATAGGCAAACATCATGGCAAACATCAAATAGTATATGATCAATAAATCTTAAAAACAAAACATCTCTTTCTCAAACTTACAATGTACATTCTTAATGTTCAAACTTTAATTGTTCATAACTTCGCATGGAAACATTTTACAGAACTGATTTATTGGCAGTTTAAAGATAACAATGGGTAGTTTCATAACTCGTAACTAAACATTTTCAATTTTTTGACTCCCTTTTTAAAAATTCTTTTAAGGCCTTTCATCCAGCCTAATTTCAAAATCCTGCAACTTGCCACCCACCATAAACCTCTAGAAAATGTAAAAAAAAAAGGTTTTATTTATAATTTTACCACAAACCCTTCCTTAGGTTATACTAGTTATTATTTTTTTTTTTTAAGAGAAGAAATTTGAAAGAGTAAAGCATTTTAGAAAGCTTTTGAATGGGCAAAATTACAGATTGCAAAGTATACTATTAAAGCACAGTGACCTGAACTGTGTCAGTGAATGGTTTCTAAACCCGAAGGGTTTTTAATAAAACATGGCACAAGTTCAGAGGTGATTGTGAACTGTCCATTTCGACAATTTTTCAGCCGTATGCATCTCAATAACTGCACCCTCCCTCTTTGTTCTTCGAACAGCTTTATTGTACAACTTGATCCTTTTTTGCAAAGCATCACTGTCCACATGGTTTAATTAGACTCCTAATTTTGTGTTTTACCAGGGAGTAGATGCTAAAAAATGAGTCAATGAACCCACATGCGGAATACAGATACACAGGAAGCATACAGCCTCATCGCGCGTTTCATATGCGTGTGATGGTACATGATATCTAGATGGTACTGTATGCACCTTAAAAATATGAAAAATTTATCTATAATGAAATATAATCACATCTGTTAAAATTTCATTTCTTGGACCAAATGCAGACACACTACTTACCTACATAAAATTGACACAGAGGGTGCCATTACTCTTGGCAAACATTCTAGATGAAAATGCTTCTCTGCACCCATCATATTTTTTCAATGATTACTTTTTCTATGACAATTAACAACCTAACCTACCATATTTTGTATTTAAGCGACTAAAGTACAGTATTAATAACTATAAATGGGCTATACAGAAAATGAAATTTGAACAAAAATAAGAAGGAAAAATATTAAATATGGACTATTGGTGTCTTGAATACCCTTGAACTTACGAACTTAGTGAATTGTTCATATCTATTCTTACCACATCACAATAGTAAACATGCGCAATCAATTAACAGTTAATATTAATTAACACTTTCTATAAATGTCATTGAAGATCATGACCAAATCAACAGAAATTACAATTAATTGATTGGAGCAGGGTTACACCCACTCACATTGACATCAATACCGCGTTATATCGCATCAATATCTATAATAACTCTATGACACAATCAGATACAAGTATAAATATTTCTCACTGTTGCCATAGTGATTATCAAAGGATGCCATGACTGTTAGACAACATAACAACAACAATTCTGAAGTGCATTTCTATAAATTGATTTTTAAAGTATGAATTTTTCTCACATATGATAAAAATGGATCTAATTAGTAAATGATCAGGTTGTTGCTGCCGACAACTAAACAAAGGGAAGGGGTGAAGGGGGTAGAGAGAAAAGCGTGAAGGTGATGGAAGGGTGATGATAAAGGAAATGGTGTAAAACCCTGACCTTACGATGACTCCCGTGGCAGGTGTCATATTTGGATTGATGTAAAGACTGGGGTACTTTCAACATGTTTACAACTGGTTTGTGAGTACAGCTGACATTCTCTCTTGTTTACAGGATAAATTGGGTGTTGAAGAAAAATGAATAGCTGCAATATTTGTGAATGAATACTTCCACAATGTTGTGTTCAGACTATCAAATTTTTTTGACAGAAAACTTTGATATACTCATATATGGTAAGGCCATGACCATGTATAATGAAGTGATGTCATCATGACCATATATAGCCATATCAAAGTTTTTTTGTGAAAGAAAATTTAATAGTCTGGACTAAGATTAAGAAAAAAGGTCTTGCTAGCTTAAAATGCAGACTCGTTCATGATTTTGAAGAAAAAAATTTACTCATGAAAAAGGAATAGGCCTATTAATCAGCAAGATATTTCTTAAATATGACAAGAGCTTTAATAGAACTTTACAAAAAACATCAGATATGGCCTACTAAATTTTTCTCTAATTCATAATTTTACTTTTTTTAATGTTTAATTGCTTATATTTTTCATTAAATTTGTGTTAAAATATAATGAAAACAGAAATAGAGATTTAATTTGTTGTGCCCAACTCCGGCATGTACATGCACCGAATACTCAGTACACTTCACAATTTCCGCGAACATATTTCAGGTGGAACTAGAACCGAAAATTTGAGAACTTGCAAATTGCAAGTATTCTCAAGTTTACTGAGTATTCTGTGCATTTAAAAATAAAAATTCTATTGTTTAAAAACCAGATTTATATGTGAGTTCTCACCACAAAATGAGTCGCATCCTAGGTAAGATCAAATTGAGATTTTCACCAAAACAGGTCTGAAGTTAAATTTTTGAGAAATATAGTTTAATCAATTATGATGACATGGTACTTTTATTTCATTACAACATACCTTTTGGGTCTATTTTCAAGAAGGAAAGTGTTCTTTATGCAGATTTTCTGAGATTTACAGTTTTTAATTGTTTGTCTTTTTTATTGCTTTATGGGCGATTTTCTCAAAACTGTGTTTCCATACTTCAAATGCTTATATCTTTGGATCTACTTATCTGATGAATGTAATTTAAAATATAGATAACAGCTTATATTATGCTCTATTAGAAAGTACCAATAACTCAATTTTGACTTTTCCTATCATAAGGCTCAGTTTGTAGTAAGACCTCAAAAACTTGTATGTAAATCTTGACTGGAAAATTGTTTTTAATCCAAATTATTATCTATTAACCAAGGATTAATTGTTAAGCAACCTGTCACATTAATCCCACTCACAGCTGTACTCCAAATACAAAGTTCAATTATGATATTTAGTATCTATTTTAATATGAAATTAGCAAAGAAACTCTCTTCGAAAACACTGCACCGAGGCTAGACCAGCATGAAATAATTCCAAAGTAATGAACCAAGGTGAGTAAATAAAACGGTTGCCATAATCAACAACTTGGGTGGAGCTGATGTCATACCAAGACAAGAATAAATGCAGTACCAGACAATAACAGCTGAGATTACAGAAACACATGTAAAAATGGATTCCCCCTTCTTGTTGATTAGTTCTATATAATGGGAGAATGGATTCCCCTTCTTGTTGATTAGTTGTATATAATGGGTGATAGGATTTATCCTTCTTCTTGATTTAAGCAATATAATAAAATAAGTCTGATGATACAGTAATGAATTTTGGCTTTAATACAACGATTGATATAACAATAGCCTCCCTAGTGTCAGTTGAAAATAACACACGTGTCTGTGTATGCACCCATTAGCAAAGATTAAATTTACCATGAACAAAAAAAACACCTCAAATAAGTTGAAATTTTAACTTACAAATTATTCCTCCTCTTTTTAAAAGGTGAATTATTTAGTTTAGTACTGTGACTATGTATAGCAGTGTTTGTAATGATTAAATTTACCATGAAAATAAACCATCTAAAATATTTTGCCATTTCATCCTAAATATCTAAGCAAGAAGACTGATAGATGATCCTACTAAGGAACAATTTGAAGTTCATTTGTTGTTAACTCATGACAATAACCTACCACTCAGTAAATTGAAGATGATTTAATAAAAGTCAAAATATTATGAAAGATACAGCCTCACTTTCCTTATTTGGAGTTACTGTTCAATTTATTTAAACACAATCAGTGCATCTATTGGTTTTTGAAAAAAATTGTGATATTGAAAATATTTCTTCAAACAATTTATTAATGCTGTTCTTACTGTGGTTTAATAAATCTGTCAATTGTAACTGAACTCCATCTGAAGTGTCAAATGAACACTTTAAAAAGCAAAATTCTGCAGGCAAATTAGTGAACGATTAAGTGATAAAAGAAGGCCAGACAAATGCCAGAAGCTCAACGAAAGCTGAAAACAAGTTCTGAGCACTGGTTCTACCATCTCTTTTAACTGAATATTCATGAAGAAATGTACATTACTTTATTAATCAAACAGGTCCTATAAACTACCTCATGCCTTAATATATTTGTCTTGAAATGAGTTTAAATTGTTAAGAATTCATTCTTCTTGTCAACTGGCAGTTCCGTGCCTGATAATGTCTGACTTGTAATGCAGGATTACTCTCAAGCATAAGTTTTAGCCTTTTCAGAACTATGAATTCCGATGAGCTCCGGTGGCTCTATACGAGAGGTGTCTGCTTACGAGAATTTCAGTCGATATAGGGCCAAATGCTGTAAAATTAGGTATATGTTCTTATATCAAACATTTCACAGCCTCTAAACACAAATGGCCTTTCAAATTTCTAGACACTCATTCTATTTTTTCATTAAATATTATTTATTATTTTTAATATTTGTTTAGTAATAAAATTCTCAGCCATTGCAGTATAAGGATGATTTTCTAAAGAAATTTGTATTCGTTCTATAGACAAAATCACTAGATTTGTTGGAGATATGGAAGGTAAACTAGCATACAAAAAATCTAAATTTTAAGACTAAAGTGTCCGTGTTTGCTTACAAGAGGTACCAATTCCACTATTAGATAGGAAAAAAACAAATGGGTCCTTGAAGTAGTGTCTGTTATTTGAAGTGTCCGCTTACGAGTGGTGTCAGCACAGGGAGATTTAACTGTACAGCAGTAAAATGTTCCTTTCACAGCAATTGCTATGTGGTGCTGTTGGCAATTTCAAATTCAGTGGTACATATATAAAATAATGTTTAATCTAAACAAAAAAATTAATGCATACACATGCGTTTGTGTGAAATAAACCAGTTGAAATTTGGTATCTAACTTCAGTGAGGAAATGTAATTTCTATGGCAGCGTGGGAAGATAGTGGCAAGTAAAATGAGGATGAGGTGAAAATAATCAAATAAAGAGGAAGATAGAATGAGATGGATGTTGTGAGGATGAGTGGGAGGACGATGATTAGAATGAAAATCGGAGGCAAGATCAAAGGGTTGAACACTTTAAAATTAACAATAACAGGAAATTAAACTGCAAGCAAACGAGAGAAATATAGAATGATTGTGTAAGTGTGGGACGGTATATAATTCTTTATTAATAATCAATAAATGAAAGAAATCAATCAATCATCTTTACATTGGTAAATCTTTTTGAACATCCCACACCCCACAGTGAGTTAAAGAAAAAATACAAGCTAACACCCCATATGAAGCACATTTAACTAGCTAATGTTACAACCAATCAATCACATGGCATAGATTATTTAAAGACCCTTTTCACACAGAAAATACTGCAATGTTACCATAATCATGCAGCATTATTGCCCGGTCTAAACCATTTCACAGAAAAGGTCAATTTCCGGTAATATGAGTTTCCTGTGTGAAAGGACCAAGGGGGAAGGTGTCAAATTTGCAGTCTTAATTATAGGAGGCGCTGTTTTTAACCAATACTTCCAATTTTGACCTTTGTTTAGTTCTGCTTCACCGCGTAAGTCGGAATTATACAATTAACCCTTTCACACACATCCGACCTAAAGTGTAATGGCAATATAACAGTAATATGTCTAGGGTCTGAGGAAGCCTAACGAGTGCCGGAATTGAAAAGAAAGTACCCTTTCCCATTAAAGCCAGCATTCACAAATTACCGAAATATTCCAGTTTTAAAGTTCTGTGTGAAAGGGGTTTAAGTTGTTTAAAAAAATATGCCAACTAATTGCTAGAAGAGAGTTGTGGAAGAAAATGAACAGCCGGAAAAATTTGTAAAAGAGACGCTCCATGACAGGACTTGTAATTTCATATCACCACTTAAAGGTTTTACCGCTGAGCCAAACCAAAGCTTGACAATACAACAGAGTTATTTTACAAGGAAACAACAGATATTCCACAATTTGTAAAAAAAAATAAAACATCAGTTGACAACACGGTGAGTTTTAGAAAATAACAAATTAAAAGAAATTTCATTTAGGAAGATGACACGGAGCCGGAGCTTATCGAAATACGAGTACTTGTTTACTTGGGATGAATACAAAATTTGAAATTGTCTTTAATGTTTTCCTTTCTTTTCATCGCTCAATTTCAGGGATGGTAGACAGAAAAGTGTGTTACTGAGGAGCTAATTACGGTATGAAATAGGCGCATGGCTGAGCTCTAACTGACTGAGTATCTAACTGTAGAAAAAATAAATAAACATGTCATTATAAAAACTTTGCCGAACAAAAATTGGTCTATATCTGTATCTGGCAAAGATCATTACATAACATTGTAATTGCAGTAGCGGATCTATGATTTGAAAAAGGGGGGGGGGGGCACTTGCAAGGGTGCGTAGCACAGAGCGGGGAATGGGAAAAAATAAATATATGAAGAATTTGTTAGAAAATGAAACTGCTTGGGCACTTTATAGAGGTCTCTGGACTTAAAAATGTTGACGTTCTGTATTTTTTCCCCTTATTTTATTTTTTCCTTATTTTTTTTCTGAGAATGAATGGGGGTGGCTAGCCACACTATTCACACCCCCACCCCATATCCGCCACTGAATTGCATACAAAACACAGAGGACATAGCTTCATTTATTTTTAAAATGTTCTATTATTTTGTCAACAATAAAATCCTTAAAATACCAGACACAGGTAAGGTGATTAACTAAGCCACTGAAAGACATGACTTAAGTTCAACAGATCATCAGCCTACGGGAAGGTTGGCTTAGTTTATGCCATAAATTTGTAGTCCTCTTCGTTGAGAAGATTTAGGCAAGAAAACATCTCTGCATTATGGTATTAGGATTGGATGGGCTGGGGGATATTTTAATTCCAAAATGAATTAGGATGAGAGCGACCTTGACCTTGTATTGTAACAAAAATTCTCACGGAACCTTGAAAGTAAAATTAACAACAAATACGATTGGAATATTTCAGTGTGGTACACAAAAAATAATGTTAATATTCATAGACTTATTTAGATAGTGAACTTAACACTGTAGAATTGCAGCGCCTTGTATTTGAGGGTCATCAGCCTTCATCTTAAACATGTCAGTTAAATAATAATATCTGTTTTATAATTTGACTTTCCAACATTTATTTATACCAATGTTGTATGTGGCTAGAAAAATCCAAGGGTGGCCCAGCAACAATGTAAAGGTGGGTGGCATGATGACTAAAAACAGTATTTTTAACTTTTCAAAGGCTTAGGGTGGGTGAAATTAGGCTGGGTGGAAGGTCTTAAAATAAGCTTTAGGGTGGGTGGAACATTTTTAGGGTGGGTGGAACATTTTTAGGGTGGGCGGCCCCGCCCACTTCCGCCCTGCATATTTACATCCCTGCCAAGGGCATATCTTACAACAGAAGTAAAATATACAACCAGAAATTTGATCTACACAAACCATTAACAGAGGATCATTACTAGAAGATAATTCTTGTCACATAAGACCCTTAAATAAAGTTAAAGAAAATTATATTTAGATTTACAGTTACACAATACTGAAAATAAAACAATAATAATAATGATAATAGTAATAAACATTACAAATAACGTTTAAAAAGTTACATAGTCATGTGCACATCAACACAAAGGGAGATAATGTTTTTTTATTTGTTAGCAAAAAAAAAAGAAAGGTAACCTTATTATATTTTCATCTAAGTTGTATATTAATATTTTTTTGTTATACAAATTATTTACGTATGTCCCATATATTTTATATGTTCAATGTCTTTATATTTGAATTAAATTTACTTCAATTTATTGATAAATTTGAAACATTTATAAAGGATTGGGGGCGCAATTTCGAGGTAGCAACATGCGGGGATATGAATGGTTGGATTCCAGAATAGTAGGCGCTTCCAAGGAACTGCACTTTGGGGCTAAGCATTCTGTGGAAGTTCACCATCAAGCTGTTAAAATAATACAGCTATGGTAATATTTCAGTGTGATACACCAAAATTAATTCCAATGGGGTCCTCTGGTGGTGATTAATTGGTCAGTACATTGTCTTCAAATTGCCTCCTTTTCATACAGTGTATTATGACTTGAGTCTTGTTGCACACAGGACCAATGCTTAAATGTGGAGAGTGGCGATGCATTTGAGCTAGGGACCCATGAGTCTCCTTGGTTCAGCACACAACACTGACTACCACAATAGTCCTAACTGAACTAAATGCCACTCTCAAGTATATTTTGTCGAATCTGGGTGAGAAACTGCAGCTTTATTACAGGGTTGAAGTGGTTAGTAGTGGATGGTAGTAAGTGGTGGTGGTGGGTGGTGATGATGGTGGTGAGTGGTGATGGTGGTGTCTAGTGGTAGTGGAGGCGGCGGGAAGGACTGGAATGATGGAAACTATAATGATGACATGATGATGATGATGATGATGAATTATGATGATGATGATGATGATGATGATGATGACGATGATATGATGATGATGATAAAAATAAACAATACGTTAAAATTACTGATCACTAACAATTTTATGTTTTTCTATTTTCATTGTTTGAAAACAAGTTTTTTCGTCAATTAAAAAAAGTTATTTATCAATTAAATGAAAAGGCACCCAGTAGTTATTATACTGCAATTAGCATGATGACAACAAAAAGGAGGTGCTATATTCCAGTAATCTGGTATTAGAAAATGTGTGGGAGACAGGATTAAGTAAGAGACTAAATAATGCAAAGGATTATCCACAAGAATGACATCCATAACAACGATTATGAGAATAATGCAATAACAAAGAAAAATGGGTGGCCTGCTAAATAAGGCCTAATAAAAGGATGTGTAATTGCTTACGCACAATATAATTTAAAAATTTGGGTCGGTTGTGTACGATTTTTTTAAAGACAATATGTGGCAGAGCCAAGTTAAATGATCCATAAATCGAAAATTGAAAATTGAGTTTTTTTTTTATAGATTATAAAACTACACATTATCTTTAACAGGCAAAAAAAAAAATCAGTTTCATATGATGTTTCCTTGTGAAGTTATGAACAATCAAGGTTCGAAAATTTTAAATGTAAGTTTTGAGAAAACTGCATTTGAAAATTGTTTATCAGTATAAATTGACTATGAAAGGCCATTTTAAATTGCATTTTTTTTAACATTGATCCTATATCTGAAAGTTGTTAAGGTAGTATGAAAGTTGAATGTATAAACTGTACATTTCTTAAATAAAATAAAATTTGAAAAAAAAATTGACCATTTTTAAATTTCTGCTTTTTTGAAAAACTAGCATTTGCGACTTATGTCTCATTTGGTTTGGCTCTGCCACAGATGGTTATCGCCAAAAACAAGATTTTAAGATTTTTATGTTATGGTTAATAAAATTATGTAATATCAATCCACCTTTTAAAGAAATAAATTAGTCACAATTTTAAGAACTATTTTTGATCACCATTTTCAATACCGAGTGAAAATTTTAAAATGTGAAAGGACATTTTTAAATTAATATAAACCATTTTATAAAGTGTGTCATATGGTTGTTAAATAAGCCCATTTTACTGCATTTTCTACAAACTGATTTTGTTTTATTCTTATAGTTTATTTTTGGAATAACTTGCATTTTTTACAATTTTTTGGATAAAGTTATATAGCAACAAATTTATGAAATATGAAAACTGAATACTGACTATGATTTTCAAAATTTTGGGTTGGCCGAGTATAATGTTTTTACAGCACTTCATTGAAAATAATAGCTAGCAGGAATCCCCATGTCTGGCACTCCACCAAGTCATATGTAAAAAAAATATTATTTACCATATTGAACCTTGTATAAGCCTATTGCATTGAACATTGAATCACAGTCACAGTGATACCTGGTATAAGCCCACTAACCGTGAACATTGTTCTCAGTCAGTGTTTGATGTGGACACCCTGGTATAAGCCCACTAACAATGAACATTGATCTCAGTCAGTGTTTGATATGGACATATATCCTGGTATAAGCCCACTAACTGTAAACATTCAATCTCAGTCAGTGTTTAATATGGACATATATCCTTGTATAAGCCCACTAACCATGCACATTTAATCTCAGTCAGTGTTGGATATGGACATATATCCTGCTATAAGCCCACCAAACTCACAATTAAAGTATACCTGGCAAAACTCATGCATGTGTGAGTATCATGCATGGAGACCTATGAGGTTTTATGACAAAATGAGTTGTGTTGTACACAAGGTCATTTTGAGATATTCATAAAATGGGTAAAAAGTCATAATATTTAAAATCGAGATTTTTGTTGTTTTGTGAAGTTTATTACTTAAATTTTATAATTACAAACTTTTTTGTTTATGTGTATTTACAATTTTGTAATGGCTGTTTTTAAATATCAATAGAAATACAGGCAGTTATTCAACAGTTGTTTATCTTTACAGTTGATTTTCTCCAAAGTGTGTTTTCAGGTGTGTACATTTCAAAATTATTTTTCTCTGTCTATACTCCACCTATGAACTCAATTTGAATAAATAATAACTTAAATTTGATTTTTTTTGTACAAGTCTTATTGTAGAGTGACGTCACAACATTTTGGATGTCTTGTACATATATAGCATTTTTTCATGCATGTACAAAAAATGAACCAAAAAAAAAAATATACTCAGAAATATCCCTGAAATGAGTTTAAAATACTATCCCCATTGATAAAATCTAGGCATTTTGGCATGAAAAAAACATAAACAACATTGCTACATATGGTAAAGAAAGATGCAATTATGGCAAATACAGTAACCAATTTGTTTGTTTTTTTAAATGAGAGGTTGGCAGGTATAAAGTTAAATTGGAATACTAAAATATGAGCTTATTTATATAGTTCCTGGAACTGAAAATTAAGAAGTTAATTATAGCATCAGAAAAGGGCAATTTTAATTTTTTTCAAAAAACAGCAGATGTTGCAATTTATTAGATAAGAAGTTATCTAAAATATGCAAAAACAATCCTTGTTGAAAGAATACCAAGTTAGAAGAAAACTTATTAAGACAGGTTTTTTTTTCACATAACTCTAAAAATAGAATCCAGGCTAGAATACCCTATGCAAACCCTTGGAATTTTGAACCCTGGGAATCTTAAACGGAAGTCTCTTTTCCTAAAACTGCTAATTTAGATTTGTAGGAGAATCATGTCTACTGCGTCTTGGATGATGGTTTGAAGGGCAGGGCTGTAAAATGTTATAGTCTTGGGTATGAGAATGGGCTTATTTCAGGATGGGCTATAAAAAAAAAACATACTTCTTTAAAGGGATGTCAAAATTATTCTATAGCAGTTATTGTAGTATTGCTGGGTTAGAAATTAAAAAAAAAATAGACTGTTATTTTAACCCATAGCCTAGGCATACATTGAACAGCATTCAGAAAACTTTAATTGCTGCACAGGACTTCACAGCAGGAATTAGCGGTAAATCTCAACCAGTGCAAACGGACCCTAATAGTACTGCAGATACTGCAATAATCCAGTGCTATTTGTTAACTACAGTGATACACAAGGCCACATCTCGAAATGCATTTTTATTTGCTCTCTTTTAGCTACTAAATTGATACGCTCGTAACTGAATTACTGCAGTAATTGCAGCAGGATAATTCTGACATGTCTCCATGGCTGATATAGATCATTTTCGTGTGATAAACTGACAACCTTTACTCGGATACATAAAAAGACAAGCGGCCAGAAATAACAATGAAAAACACAACCTTACATATGCCTAGCTATGTCTATGGTGTGAATCAAAGCTTATAATATAATAGAAATTATTAAGATTAAGATTTTACTGATTTCATTGATTGACACATTCGATGTACTGTAGACATGCAATATACAATTATTGATTTCAGTTTGAGGATGGTTTCAAACCAACGAAGAAAATTAGACGATAGATCGAAAGATTATTCAGAAACTTTGTGATCCATGTATCCCAATTACCAAGCAACTTGGTGCGGTAACATGAGGGCAACGTTTCTACTTTGGCTGGCAAAAATGGTGTATAGAAAACTGCTAGCTATAACTTAAGTTCAACTAGACCTTGGTCTACAAAGTTTAATACTACTGTAGCCTGATTGAAGTTTGAACAGTACACTAGGTTGACAAGAATATACATTGGGTTTACTGCCTGCAGGATGATAGCTTGAAGGATAGCCGTTGTTACACAACAGTTGACAAGAGCATGATACCTCCATGACAAGAGTATGCCTTGGGCATCATGTTGAGATGTTGGCATTTAACCATCATTAATAATCCACTATAGAAGTGAACAAGATCAAAACCATATAAATAACAAGATTTTCTCATCAAAACAAATTAACCTCTGAATGAACTTTTAGAAATAAATTTAATTTTTTTTATAGTACAATGGAAAGGTTCAATAAGGAAATATGGTATGAAGACTCCAAGCAATGATAGTCTCTAACGTGGTATAATTATATAATATTGAATGCCTTTGAAGGTGATACCAACAAATATATTACGAGCTATAGCAAAATATTGAACAAGTCATAGGAGTTTAATATTCTGCCACAAGTACAATTTTGTTGGTATCCCCGCAAATATGTGAGGTGTCACGAAAAAATTAATCGTGTTGTACGCCATGCCGTTTTGAGATATTCACAAAAATAGACAGAAAGTTATTATTTCACAAAAATGAGATTTCTGTCGATTTGATAAGTTTAGTAATTAAATGATTATGATTACAAACTCCCTGTTTATGTTTATTTACAATAAACATGTTTTTGAACTACATTTTGTAAAGGCTGTTTTTCAAAATCAATGGAAAA
>JAOTQE010032120.1:0-10265 GCA_025631205.1 Nesometra sesokonis
CAATTAAAACCCCAAAATAAAATCAAAATTTGCCGACCCCCATTCTCCCACCCCTGCCTGGTTTTCTCAGACAGTTCTTTTTAAAACAGGATTTAGGAACATAAAGTACACTGGTACTGGTTCGTTGCATGGAGAATCTTAATAGGCGACAACGTTTGACGATATAGATTATGAAACGCATTAGTTCTAAAATTGAATAGAACTTTTAAATGTATTGCATATGGAAATGTTTCATTTGCTCTCCAATGTCGCCTTCTCGAATTTTTGCGGGAAATTACGCTTTAAATATTATAATTATGATTTTCTTGTGAATGTGGCAAATTGATTAGATATATGTTGTACAAATAATTATTTTACTTATCTAAGAAGAATAATTTGAAAAATCCCCTACAGTTGTATCGGGAAACTTCGATTTGTAACAGCTCCTCAGGTCGATTTAAATAGGTAATGAAATCTTAGGTTTTGGCTGTTTTAGGCTCGTTAATATCCCCTCACTCGTAAACTATTTCTTTATTCGTGCTGGTCCAAACGGATTCTTGGGGAGAATGTAATGAGCTTGAATTTGATATAAAACTTGGTATAATTGGTTGGGTATTTTTATCGTGAAAACAGAAAATATAAAACATATCCAATCAAAAAATTGCTGTTATCGGCTATAGAAATGAACTAATACGCAACAGAGTGATGGTACCTTGGTTCGCTGAGCTCGGATAGCAAATGATGAAAACGTTTCCATTGAGTCAATCGCAAAAAGAACCGACAACTGCAGACCGACTGACTAAGCAATGGGAATGACCGAAACACAAACTAATAAACTGATTGATAAATTTAAACCAATAGACCATTAAACTTTCAAGAAATTGCATATAGGCCTAAGCATAATGGTGACTGAATGACTATGTGACCAATGGGATGTCAGACACATTGGCTCTACTAAGAAAATTACAACTAAATTTCCAACCAATTGAAAAAATATCATAGGCATGTTAAATATATTGAAATCGATCGCAAAGGGGGACAGACAGACAAATCGACTATTAATTACGCAATGAGAATTACTAATTAACTGCCTGATAAACTTTAGACCAATTAAACCATTAAATTTTGAAAAAAAATGCATATTAAATAAAGTATTGGCGACTGGATAACCAACTAACCAAGTGGATGTCCAAACACATTATACCCTACAAGGAAAATTGCTGCTAAATTTCCAACGACAAAATAGATAGACCTGTTAAACGTGTTGACAATTATCGGAAATAGGGCCTATGATAGACAGACCGAATGACTACCTTTAAAATGGGAAGGACCAAACTAATAAACTCCCTGGTAATTTCAAACCAATTGGATCATTAAACCTTCAAGAAATTGCATACTAGGCCTAAAGGTAATCCGGACTTTCCGAAATTTCTGGGCACATAAAAAAGAATTATACTTAACTGTTCCTAGCTATAGGTAGTGTATGACATATAAAGAATTATTCCGTGGTGCCCTTGATTAATTAGATATCCATGGTTAATTAATTTTTATACCATACCTGTTGATGGATTTCAATATGTAAGAATGACATCAGAAGGCCGAGTGAGCTAAATACCGGTACATTAATTATGATGATTAATGATGATTAAAAACAACTGACAGATACCGCAACGAGAATGATGTGGTAATTCGGTATGGTATCGAAATATTGTTACTTTAGGCCTATGCATTGAATGGGTTTGGTTTTAAGAATGGTAGTAAAGCTAAGTCCAGACAATCAAATTTTCTTCGACGAAAAACTTCGATATGCCCGGCTGATGGATGACATCCCATCACGACCGTATATGGACACGCCCTTACCATATACGGTATGGGTTTATAGATTTTTGATTGTTTGGACACATCCTTGTATACACACACATTGGAAGTTTAGTTTGAAATGGCCAGAACTGCAGATACTTCAAGAAGTATTGAGAAAGAGGTGACTGAAGTAATAACAACCTGCAATAATTTGGAGTTTGGTCCATTTAAGAATGATTCTATGTTATTTTTATTTCATAATTTCCACCTCTATTCTCAATTAAATCGTCATTCTCGTTGGAAAATCTGTCATTTTGGTCATCGTGACAACTTAAAAGTGAATTCAAAGTAATTTATTTTCTTCATATTGTACTGTATATAATAATAGTTTTGCGGTCTTTTGTTGAACTAAAGGAAGAATATGTAGCCTAATTATGACCCTATAATATAGGGACATACCTGCAAGTTGTATGGCCGGGCGGTGACCATGCATAAACAAATGCACCGGTTTGATCCACGCTCGCACCATGGTTCTGGTGGTGGAACATGGACCGTTCTTTCTTTATGGAAAATTGTGAAATTCAGCAAAATATCACATCATTAAGAAAATACATTAATTGGGAGTTTAATTTTAAATGACGATAATAGTGAGGTTTCGCAAAATTACGAAATACGAAAACGAAAACGGATACGTCACACTTCAATCTTTGAAAGTTGCTAAAAGTGTTCAAAAATATATCAAATTTTCCACCTACGAATCGTTGATGATCGTCCTAAAATATTCGCCAAATGTGACAGATATTCAAGGTGTTGTAGCTAAACGTTACAAGAATTTATGACGTATCCGTTTTCGTTTTCGTATTCCGTAACTTTGCGAAACCTCACTAATAGAAGATTCTTCAACGAGAACGATGATTTAATTAATCAACAGATTGCATGACTACTAAATAGGTATAAAGACATTAATTAGGAGTTAAGGTTAGTGACCAGAACGGCGCATTCTTCAAAAAGAACTATTATTTTAGTGTAAGTTTAGGCGTAGGCATCGTTGTTAAATCATGTTTTGTGTTGATAATGCTATCAGTTCATATCGCCCCTTTACTTACATAGGCCTACATCGTTATTTTCTTATTGCCTAACAAAAATATATAAATGGATATACGGAGTCTTGTCTAAGGAAAGTGTAAAATGACCAAAGGGGGATCAAATCCCAAAGCACACTGGAACCAATCACTGTCATAAGTACAGACAATAATCTGTAATTAATATTTTGAGCATTTTATAGAATTAGAATACTAAAGTTAGAACAGAGAAAATGACACGGCATATAATTTAAAACCAATGATCAATTAGGGATATGTCAATTTTGAACAAGCGTGCTGAGCCTAAAATATCCAGGACCCGAATCTTTTACCTACGTGATGTGTGTTTCCCAGACTACAATTTAAATAATCAGACAACATGGGTCAACATTATATTGCTTCTAATTCATTGATGCCCATGCTTAAATGTTCTCCTTCCCTTTGTCGATTGGTCGATAATGTTAAACTTGTTAAATTAGGATAAAATTTTTAATGAGGTGGATTAGATTGTTTAGTTATTATTATTTATGGATACGGTTTATTATAGTTAGAATTTATTGACTTATATATGTCACTCAAAACCAAAATACAATAGCCAAACCGATAGAATGGCCGATAGATATTACCAAGAAACTGTATAATTATACTAATGGTACATGCCTAAATCACCATATTAACCACATTGGTGTACCCGCCTGCCACAACTGATCGCCACGCAAAGCGAAGTTATAGAATGCTTGGACGCACCAAAACTTCAATAAGCACCACATGCCAACATCATGTTAATAGAATATGTCGGTTGACATTGTTGAATTACCTTTTTAGAATTTAATTTCAGAACAAACTAACATATTATATTTTACTAAAAATCTTATTGGCATTGTTAAAAATATGGAGATATTATACTATGGAGTATACTTATGATTTGGACTGCTTTAGGACATAATTTTATATTTATTTTTAATTCAGGCTTCTAACAATTAATATATAATGTCATAATTAATGATTTTTTTCTACTTTTAGGTCCAATGCGAAAATCTGTTATCCCCTGGTATAAAAGCTGATGTCACTAGAGGGCGCTCACAAGACTGGGCATGGAAAGTGTGTCAGGATGAGAATTATGTAGGTCATGATCTACTTAGTAACGGGAAGTGTGTGGTGTATTCTTTTGGGTAGGTACTGTTGGTATTATTTCCCTACCAAGTTATATAGTTTTGGAATGTGTGCAAGATCTGGTGTCTGTGGTTTGTTAGAGCGCAAGGACCTCAGACCTGCCATGGTTCGACTTCAGGTTGAAATTAATTGCAATAAAATTGACTAACTTTCAGACCGTTGAAAATGGTTAAAATTTTACAGCATTACTGTGTAGCTTCGAAAGATTAATCAAACTTGTAATTATTACCAATACCTAAACAAACTTGTTATTGTTTTTTTTTTTATTAAATCTAGGCCAATAATTTACCAAGGAAAAATTGAAATTGATTTAGCAAGGCGAGGTTGTGAAGTACATGTGTTCGATCCGTCCTCGAAAACAACAATACAACACCCACCTGAACTCAATATACGGACTCACTCGGTTACTTTGGACTGGAGAGAGTCACTTATTAAGCTCAGTAGATCTAGCAGACCGTCTGCAAGGACTCGACAATCTAGACGCCTCACAAGCATCATGCAGGAACTTGGTCATGAAAAGGTTAGTTTAATTAGCACAAAGTACGAGTACCCACTAATACTCCTTGGTGAACATGGAAATAGGCCTACACATAACCTAAGATTTTATAGATCCCTGACGACCATTGCACATTGGTGCTTCTTTCTAAACATCTTTGAACTACTGTAGGTATCACTTTTTCTGAATTTTGAAGGCCCGATTTATCCGTCTCCGAGAGTGTGGCCTGTTCTGTGGGTCAGTCTCTGACATGCCCATCTTCTGTAAGTCTTTTTCAGACATTCATATTCATTCTTAGTCTCAACCACGCAAGTGTAGTGTGGGTCAGTCTCTGACATGCCCATCTTCTGTAAGTCTTTTTCAGACATTCATATTTATTCTTAGTCTCAACCACGCAAGTGTAGTATTTTTCCTATTGTATATTACCTTATTATTTGGCCTTACTATGTGTTAACCTAGCAGGGGTGGATCCAGCGATGACAATTTGTGGACATACACGGGTGTGAGGTTTTAACAGCAAACTGATGGCAATAGGCGTGGGTCGGGCCCGGGAAAATTGTCTTCTCTACAGATGCTCTCTCGTGCACTTTTAGAGGCCCAACGTGTGCAAAAATAAGATTCTGCCAGTCAAAAGGGGGGCCCCGGGTCCGGTGCCCCTTGGATCCGCACCTAAGGGCCTATATATTTTCATTCAAATACGATACGATATTATAATAAAATTATATCCAACTTTGGATATAATGGGCTAAAAATGGTAGAATTAATAATGGTCACGGAAACAACAGGCTTACGAATTGGAAACATTTACTAGGCCTAAGAAATATGAAATTAAGTTCTCATAACCCGGTAGCACCGGGCCTAATGGCTTCTTTAATTTGATGAAAATCGCTCATCCCATGGAAAGGATACAATACTTACGGTAATCAGATGTGTGCTTCATTACCTATTCTGAGCTTACGTTGTTTCTGTTTTGGTTCAATTACTAGGACTGAAAAATTCAAACTGTGAAATCATTAGATATGTATTACCGAATGACATTGTATAGCCTACATTTTAAAATAACCTGATCATCTTGAACAGTTATGGCATTGTAAATAAAATCGTTAAAAATGTAGGCCCTACTCCCATTTTGCTCAGTATAATGCTAAGTATTAAACCCTATTTAAATGTCTAACAGCATTGTATAACTTTGGTGTTCCCAGCCTTAATCAACTTAGTAAAAGATGTTTAAAATATTTGTTATTTCGACTTAAAAGTTCTTTTATTACTTCGACATGAACAAGTTAATTACAAAATTTATTTTAACAATTTTTCTTCCTTTCTTAATCACGTAATCTTATTTTTGGTTCAGCACGAAAAGCAATTTCTTTTTAACACCAGAACAGTCCATACAATAAATTTGATACATGCTGAGTATTAGCGTTTTTAACGTTATATCGTATAGCTTAGCTCAGTATAGCCCTATTTTAAATGGCTAGTAGCTTGTATACCTTTGTTATTCTCAACTTTATCATCTTAGTAAGTAAAAATAAAAGATGTTTAAAATGTTTGTTATTAGGCTGCGTTCTTTTATTACTTCGACATGAAGAAGTTAATTTCAAACTTTATTTTATTTTTCTTCTTTTCTTTAAGCTCAATCCAAAAATTTATTTGACAAAAAAATTTGATGATACCCATGGTAATGATATATCCATGTATGGTCATGGTGTGGTCATCATGACCATATATAAGCATGTGAACGTTTGTTTTTTTTTTTTGTCAAATAAATTTGATAGTCTGGACTGAGCTTTGATCCAGCACGAAAACAATTTCTTTTTTTTTTAAATAAGATCCGTACAATCATTTAAGCATAGTAATTTAGAATCACAGTAGCTTGTTTGATACATCATAGGCCTACAAAGTAGTAGTATCGTATAACTTCAGTTTCTTGATACAGTTGTTTTAGTTCTACTGTGCAACAGGTTGTGTCAAGGTCAAATTATGTTTTCCTTTTGCTATCAGCAGTTAATGTAGCGAAAACGAAACTTTGTCATCCTTGTTGATTTTGCTGAATACATTACTAATATTTATAGTAAAAAAAATTGAGGGTTGTCATCTGAAAAGGTGAAAGAAATCCCTGGATAACAGATAAGCCTCGTTATTATGAACTTTTAATGCTGGAAGGAATTATTAAAATTACTTACCACAAATATCATCGTAACTTGATCTTAATATAAAAGATCATAGGCCTAATATAAAACCCCCAAGCAACAATTAATACAGTACTCTTCAATCTATTTTAATTTTGAGATGAAAGAAAATTATGAATCTAATATGAAAACTTTATTAGTAGTCTGGTAATTTGGTTTTAGCTGAGATGGATTAATAATATATAGATAACCTTACGTTATAGTAAACTTCGTAATCGACGGGCCTCGATTTTATGCCAAAACGCAGAGCTGCCAAGTCTTCAGGCCGGGGCTCCAGGAATTTTAAATTTACATGATTATCTGCAGGATTTTTGATAAATTAGCAATATAAACAGAAATATATAGTATTTTTTAATTATTTGGAGACTAAATGTATATATTTTCAAGGTTCGTTTGTGAATAATTGTACGATATATAATAGTAAACACTTTGCAAGAATCAAATCATTCTGTTCATATGATTTCACTTTTAGATACCCATAGTTACGGACGCTGACCGTCAAAATGTTCAGTAGGCCTATTTCTGGTTTTCCAACTTGGGACCTCTGCAAAAAGTGAATGTCATTAAAATGTTGGTGTTTTTAATTTTGACTGAAGGGAACGAGACAAATACATGTGAAAGTCTAACTGGTTTGGTCTTTTTTCTTTTTTGCCATATGAATAATAATCCTATTGTAATTATTTTACATGATAAAGAAGCAGTTATGGTGTTCGGGTTCATAACCTTAAATGTATTGTTGAGCCAGAGTCGCCGTTTTAAATCGTTTGCAATTTATAATAGTAACCTCTTTTAGTAGATTTTCTTTGTATCGTAAGGTTTAATCGTTTTGCCTTGAGGTTAGAAACGTTTCTATTCCCATAAGACATTGGTTTTGCCTTGCTTGTCGATGCTTCAGCCCCCTGGCAGCTTAAAATGGTAGAACTGCAAGGCGGGAACAGAGGGAAGTGTGTCCCCTATGTCGTGAGAACATGTCTGTTTTCCCTTGGTGTTTGTATCTATTGTCGTTTGCTAATGGTTGACACAGTTATATTTGCAGATTTTAAATTACGACAAAATAAATCGTGTCCAATTGACTTGTGCTGTAGCTTGGTAGTTTATGTTTGTCTCACAATCCCGAGGTCGATGGTTTCAGTTTGACCGCCCTCGATTCTTCTGACGACTTACCAGCAACACTCCAAAAGCCTCTTAATGAGACTTCTTTTAGAAGGAATGACGTATGTGTCATAACATGCTTGCCTTCCATTCCCGAAATTCTTGGTTCCAATATGGCCGCCGTCTCTTTTCCACCACTCACCAGCGCTTGCCTTAATCAGCTTAATAAGTTGGAAAAACAACCTTATAATTCTTATCTTGTAAGTTGCTATTGAATTTTTTGACATGGAATAATTTGATGTATTTTTTCACACGACAGCAATAGTAATTTCACAAATAGTTTGACCCTTCGAACCCCTCTAAGGCAAGAGTAATATTGAACTTGAGTTTTGATTGTCAAAATAATGTTACACTAATCTTCGTAGAGAATTCATCAATCAGAAATATCGATTGCCCCTCTTGGAAACACTCAAGTTTAATAACTAAATTTATACTCAGCTGTGACTACTGTGTATATCGTTTAAGAAAAGAATACATTAAGATAAATTGCATTGCAAACCATCTAATAAAATGTACCATTTGAATAAGTTAGTAATGTTATTAGTATTGATTCAATCAACCATTGCATCACTTCATTGCTTTAAATCATCATAATCGTCATAATCATCATCATCATCACCGTCGTTGGCGTCGTCATCATCATCACCGTCGTCATCAACATCATCATCATTGTCATCATCATCATCATCATCAACAACATCATCATCATCATCATCATCATCATCATCATCACCATCAAGTTCAAATTCAAGTTCAAAAGAACAATTATTTACAAAATACTGATTCTTAAACAATAGTAATATGGTAGTATAATATTTTATAATTGATTAAATAATATTAACTAACAGACGGAAGAAGGCAGATACCTAAAAAGCTAAAGCAAAAATCTTGTGTAGGCCAAGCCTGAGGAAAAAGACGGAACAAAAGCATATACAGGGACAGCACAATACAATGACGAAACAGGACAAGTGACAAAACACAAAAGCAAGATAGTAAGCAGCATAGTGAGTTCAGACTGACATTGAAAGAAAATAAGAAGTAAGAATGAACTAAGAGTGTTGATATAATAAAATAGGATGTTTTTAGTATTCATTATAAAGAGTCTAGCAGAGGATGAGTTCCTAAGTGTGGAAGGTTGTTCCATAATTTAGGACCTGAAAAACGAATATTGTGTTGAAAGTGGTTAGTGTATTGTTTAGGAAGATGAATTGTCGTGAATGGAAGAATTAGAACATGATACAGAGGTCTTTTGGAATAAGGTGGTTAATAGATAAGTAGAGAAAAGTAATTTTTTGCAGGCCCGGACGTTGAGATCAGAAAGATTGAGTAGGTTCAGATTACGGAAGAGAGGTGACGAGTAACCGCGGTGGTGCACCAGATATCATCATCATCATAATCCTCATCATCATCAAATCCTCATGCTGTTTGTAAGCCCTCCTCTCCACCTTTTTCTATCCAATGCCGTTTTCTCCAATTCGTAGTTTCCATGTATACAGCTTGTTGTGATGTCTCTCAATCTTTTTTTCTCAATTTCGTTTCCTTTTCTCGTTTTCCTTTGCCGATTCCATTCGTTTTTATATTTTAAAGTGGCATGTGACAGCAATATACCGTATGCAAAGAAAAGAAGAAAAGCCTATGCGTTAATACGCCCTGCTCTTCAACTATTGCTATAGCTACATATCTAACCTATATTTACGAGTCCATTGTCTTTACAACCAAGAAATAAAATGTTTAGGTCAATTTTAGGCTAGGTGGGCCTTAACCCTGCTTAGCCCCCTTAAATCCGACCCTGACTGTATTAGCCAACAACCTTTTTTACTCTAAAGAAAAAAGACCCGCCGTGAGTTCACGTTATTTACGTTCATATCACGTAAAACGGATTTTCATAAAATATTTTCCAAATTTTACATTAGGCCTATTTGTGTCCATATCCAGCGTTCGCGCTATGCATTTCATACGTGTGTTTTTTTTTGTTCATTCAATGCTTCGATTTTCTACCCCCTCCCCTTTCCAAAAGTCTGTATCCGCCCAGAAAATTCTTCTCATACGTGAGAAAAACGATGTATGAGACGTCAAAAATGGCTGTCTATGCGTGCTTACCTAGTAGGGACCATAGTCCTAAGACTTCTAGAATCGTTCCATAGATAAGATCGGTAAAGA
Organism: Nesometra sesokonis; assembly: GCA_025631205.1. NCBI lineage: Eukaryota > Metazoa > Echinodermata > Crinoidea > Comatulida > Antedonidae > Nesometra > Nesometra sesokonis. The sequence continues at coordinate 10,032 of JAOTQE010032120.1, forward strand.
CTAATTCCATGCAAAGGTTCAATTGCAGTAGTAATCGGATAATCTGTTTAATATCTTTATTCACCTACATTAACTATTCAATGACTTTTTCTCAGGCGTTGGTACATAACGATTTATATCTCTAGACTAAAATAATCAATATTCGAGACAAATCAGGGGCGGATTTAGGCAACGGTGGCGCCAACGGGGGTGGGGGTGGTGCCGGGAAACCAGCCCCCCCCCTAGGGGAAGGCT
>JAOTQE010032131.1:0-10265 GCA_025631205.1 Nesometra sesokonis
GGTCCAGACGTAATCGTCGATGGGGAGCGCAGCCCACCCGGTGACGGAACGCATCGGAACCCCGTCACAAAAATATTGTATTCCTTTAGTAATGACATTGCCGCAAGCCAACCAGATGCTTTCAAAATGAGAGGAAGAGGAATACTTCGAGACACGCCACAAAAATTAATACGTTACAACCGCACTTTACTAAAAGTAATTATTGAAATGCTAATTTCTATATATGTGAGCCTTGTGGGGCTTATTTCTTTTCTAAGATTAATGAAATTATGGTTGTTTTTCATTTATTCCCAGCGAGCTTTGTAGATGTGTCGATGCTATAACCGGATATCAAACTTATCTAACTCCACCAAACTGCGGTAAGCTTGCCTTTGTGCAACACTGTGAATATATTCGAATACCCGAGTTTTTTTAATCCACCCAAGTACAGTAAGCATGTATTTCAAAAAAACACGTAATGTTCAAATTAATGAAAACTAGTCAACTTACTCGTCCTGTAACCTTGACCTTAACCTTATCATACAATTTTTTGTGTGGGGGGGAGGAGAGTCGAATAAACCAAAAGGTTTTATTAGATCGACCCACCCCTTTACTTAACAATTAAAAAATGGTAACATTTTAAAAAAGAAGGAAGAAAGCACTTAAATACTTAAATAATTCAATTAAATAATAATTAAAAAAAAATTATCCATTTTTGCAAGGATGTGTGAAATATTACCGATGGTTTTGTATCTCACTTAACTTTGGTAATAATAATAATAATAATAATAATAATAATAATAATAATAATACAAGTTTTGATTCTTTGGTATTAAAAATTATATACAGAGCGCCACCACACATGGAATGGGGTACATTGATGTGTGAATTGAAGCGTGGAGACATTTGACCTTTTTTCTCAACACAGAAAGACCCAGGCCATAGAAAATCACAAGCTGCCGTTTATTATTGATCACTGAAGCCGTTAGAAAAAAGGTAAGGCTTTCTTGGAAATTATAAATATAAATAAAGAAGTGTGATGGACTACTTCAAAACAACTTTCAAAAAGTAAATTTCCATTTATGTTTTAGCTAAGCTAGGCCTTCAATTTTCGATCATTCTCTGTGGAATGGAAGGAACCCCTGTCCGCGCCATGAAAATTGATGAGAGAAGAGCAAATCGATGGATGGATGCAGAATTCACATTTTCACTATCTATGTATTTATGTGGACTAAGCCTTCAAATGTTGATGATGCCATTGGGTTGGTGTCACTTGCTATATATTAGGCCTCCTAGGCTTTGCATATTCCTATATTTTCACTTCCTATGATATTTTATTTAACCATCGATATTGTTAATCAAAAATTGTTTTCTTGCTCTTGAACTTGGACTTGTGTATTTTAAGTTTATTGATTTGTCTGTTCATTATCTACTATGAAAATTTCATCCTCACAGATTGGAACCCCAGGCTAGTACCCCCTAGGCCTAGGCCTAGATCGAAAACGATCTAAACCGACTAGGCTAGCCTATGATTTTAAATTATATAAAATCACAGCAACACATCGTAATATACTGAGAGGTGTAAATAATTTAGATTTGTTGCCTACACAAAAATTAAAATTCAAAACCACTTAATAGTTAATACCATATTTAAATTGGGTCTTGAAAAAACAAATTTATCTCGTGACCAATATAGCCCATCCATGTCATAAATGAGATTTCAAAAATAAAATAAAGTAAATCAAGGTCTGGTTAGTTAAGGCTTTGTTTGGGCTATAAATAAAAAAATGGATATATTTGTGAACTTTATTAATCAACAAATGTTGAAGTTGTGATACATAAATTGTGCAAAACTTTAAAAGGGAATTCCCAGATTAAAATTTCTATGGATACACCTACTATAGAACAATTAGTTGTTACCTTTCTGACAAAATTTCACAACATTTGGACAATGATATAAGGCCATGAGAATGAAAGTTTTAGACTTGCGTCCACCGCCTGCACGTCTAAGAAGCTACCGCCGAAAAATTTTCATTATTTACAAAATCATTTGCACAAAAACCTATACAAATTCTAGATAATTTTTTACTGATCAAAAACAAAAACTCTGCATAATACTATGTAAATACTAGCCAAATAGGCCTATGCAATAGTCAGGAATTGCGTGTCATTGTCTTCGGTCTCGATAGGGTCATACAGGGGTCATAGGTTACATAGCGCCCTCTATACTTGAGTATTGGAATCGAGTTCGCTAGGCGTTTCTTCTTGTAAACATACGGTTTATAAAAATAATGAATAATGAAAAAATGCCGCATGTGTTTTCAAAATTGTTCGGACGCAAATCTATAACTTTCATTCTCATGGCCTAAGGCCCCATAAAAATAATTATTAGTTTATCACCCTACCAAAGCAAAAAAACTGATGAGGGTGGGAGGTTTTTTTTTAAACCGACCCTCCAATGTTGAAGTGACCTCACGTCGGGGTCCTAGGTCGTCCATCATTATTCTAGACTCGCGCAAATACGATGCAGATACTAGCGCACCAGCCTGCAGTGGATGTTGATCATTGTAGGCCTAGTCTTAGCTGTGTACATTGTTATGAGCTCGAGGACCGATCATATTGTTTAGAAAATCCAGAGCATTTCAAGTGAAAAAACGATTGTTTGAATAGTAAAATGAGTAAAAAAAAAAAAAATCGGGACTTTCCCAAAAAGAGATGCGTGTGGGGGTGATAAACTACTAATTTTTTTTTATGGGGCCTAATGACTGAAAACACTTTCAAAGTAGCAATTAAACCAAAAAGTGGGTCTACTACTCATATTACACAATGTTACAGGATAGAAAATTACGGATTTTGAAGGAGTTGTGTTTGCAAACTGTATAAAAAGTCACACTTAAAATTACCTGTTCTAATGTGAATTTGACTGATCTTTCCATTTATATGAGTTATATTTGTTTGTTAGTTTGGTTTTCAAGCATAACCCTTTCAAAATCTCAAATTTTCCTATTTTTTAACACTGTGTAGTCCGAGTAGTACAGACCCACTTTTGATTTGGGTCAATACATTTTTCTCTTGAAAAAGTTAAGTTTCTTCCAAAAATATTCAGAGTGGGCCTTGGCTTGGCCTTAAACAAAATCAGTTGTCCCAAAATACCAGCTCTGCTCAGTGTTAAATACAATTTATATACAATTATATAGATGCTCAGTGTTAACTATTTATACAATAATAGATATTTTTACATATTGTACTTTTTCTGTGTTTTGTTTTTTTATTGTAATGCGTCGCACATTTGCATTTACGCAAATTTGATTGACATTCAAAGAGGTAGACATAAAATCTCCTGATTTTTCACTTCTCAAACTTGGGACCTCTGCTTACTTTTCAACACGTGTTTTGGCATTATCTCATTGTCCAAATGTTGTGAAATTGTAAGTGATAGATCGCAACTGATTGTTGTATAGATCAATCTGTGAAAATTTTAAGCCCGGAGTTGCTCTTTATGTAGTGAACTGTTTCTATGTTAAAAGACATTTTTAAATGTTTGATAATCTTATAAATGTATTATTTACTATATAAATATTTTTCCAGATTTAGCTGGTATTTCCCCTGTTGGGGGCAGCATTGTGTGATGGTGTACTTGATGGCTATTTAATTCTGTTCAACCATATAGCCTCTGTGATCTAAGGGTTCACATAAATTGATTCCAGGGGTGGATTTAAGTGGGTGGGGGGAGGGGGCGGAAAATAAAATATATCAGCATTATTAACATTGTCCATAACACTAAAATATTCAGCAAGAATTGATCCCTTAACACGCCCCTAAGGCCATTTCCGGACATCTAATTACCAAAATTTCCCGGGCTCCCAAAACTTTGTCTCTCTACCGTCCACCCTTCCGGTCTCCTCTTGTGGGACTAAAATCCGTTGCGAGCTATTCTACATGGGTTATGTTGAACACTGTATCAGGCCTTAAATTTGGCTTTGTAGGGGCAAGGCCATTTTGGCATGATTTTAAGGGGTACAACAGGGCACCTGGGACCAACTTGTACAAATTGTATCCTTATGTATTACTGAAAATAAGGGGCACCTGAGGCAACTGGCCTTGGTGCCTTGGTTAAATTCGAGCCCTGCTGTATTTAACTTTCTTTAATGATTTATCTATGATAGCGTTAGTAACAATTTTGATAATTATATTAGTTTTAAATTACAATATTATTTTTCATGTCCTGCTTTATTGTTGTCTATATCTACATGACTTTATGTAATATTTTTTATTTTTTATTATAGGATAGCCCATCATGCCAGGAGCCACAGCGGCTGAGGCTGGTGAGGGTAAGGCTTGTGATAGGTTATTTATGGGTTATACCAATAATTAGGCAAAATTAAAAAAAAATTCTTCTTTAGCGTCACCACCCCTCCTGAATTTTCAGCCCACCTCTATTTTTTTACCATGAAAATTGAGTAGTGGGCCTGCTAAATTTATGGCACCATATACCATTTTATAATATCTTTTTTAATTAAATGAACAAATACAAAAATACCTCAAAGTTGTGGTTTTTGATAGCAAAGGAAGATGTGAGAAATTTTTTTTCCAGCAATCCTTGTGTGATCATCTCTATGTGGAACTACAGTAACTGATTCAATCTCGGTTAACCCAATTCTGCATAAAGTGGCCCCCAACTCAAACAAAAAAATGAAACAATGACATTTTGTAATGGAATAACAGTATTTATGGACCAAAAATGCAATATTATAGGAATACAAAAAATAACTCTTATTATTATTATTATTAGAATTATTAATTATAAATAACTATTATTTAACACAGAAAACTTTAAGATTTCTTCCTCTACAATATTGGCGGATAAAAAAAAAACCTGCTTCCACCTGATTTATTTTTACCATGTGATGATGCTATACAAGTTAGTTTTTATGTGGCCTTACTGTACTGTTTTGGGTGTAAGCCCCCCCCCCCCCCACTCCCAACATTTGAGCTGTTTTATAAAAGTTACTGTAAACATATTTTTAGGTTAACTCAAAGTGGACCTTAGAACCCCACTCATGTTTTTGTTGTTGGAGGTGTTGTTGTTGCAACCACAAGCTTTAAAATATCCAGCGCCATCAGTTTTAAACAGAAGTCCATGAAATTTTGTCCACATGAATTAGACCCTATTTCCAAAAATGTTCATCGCCTTTTTTTAGTTATGCCTGAGGATGTCCCCTAGACCCAGAAAACAAAAAACGTTTCATCAAGTAATATCAAATATGGCTTATTTCATCAGGCACATGAGTGGTTCAGTCATTTAAGACATCATTTAACATGACCATTCTACAAAAGCGAAGGTCATGTGTTCGAGTCACCACAGTAGGATCTGGCTTGTTTTTGACATTTTAGTTTTGTTCAAAAGAACATATAAATTGTTTATCTTCATTTGTTCTTCCAATCATTTTGCCTTCAAAATCTACAAAAAACCATAGAAGGTTAAATTGAGGGCCTTGGGTGAGTGGCAGGTTGAAATTAGGCGGGTTGAAGGCCTTAAAATAAGCTTTAGGGTGGGTTGAAAATGTTTATAGTTGGTAACCCCACCCACATGCACCCAGCATAGTTTCATGCAAAGAAGATCAACAAAGCTGAGAATTTAATATAATACTATTATGAACAAGAAATATTTTTTTTATAAAAAGCACCGCAACGAAACTTGCACAATTGTTTAATCTGTAATTTGATGAAAAGATACTCCGATTTCCGGGAAACCGCATTTTCATAATTATATAGTAATCAACTACCCTATGTGTAAATTATGGCAAAATGTGGCAGAGCCAAGCCAAATGAGCCATAAGTCAGAAAATTTAAAATTAAGTTTTTTATGGATTATAAAACTACACATTATTATCTTTAACATGCAAAAAAAAAATCAGTTGTATATGATGTTACCTTGCAAAGTTGTGAGCAATCAAAGTTTGAACATTCAAAATGTAAGTTTTAAGAAAACTGCATTTGAAAATTGTTATATACATTGACTGAACAAAGTCATTTTAAACTGCATTTTTAAAACATTTCCTGATCATATATCTGAAAATTGTTATGATAGTAGGAAAGTTTTTTTATTTTTTATTTTTTTAACAAAATAAAATTAGAAAAAATTGACTATTTACAAAAAATATGCTCACAAGCTAAGGTTAAAATTGAACATCAGCCTGAAAAGTAATCCTCATTAGTAAAAACTTTTGGACAAAAAAATGTAAGTGTTATGAATTTATCAGATTAAGCACTTGAACCGCAAACTCATGATGTGTACCTCCATGAATGGCTCAGTTGATTTGCCAGTATGACCTACCACTCTGCCATGGGAAACACTCAGATAACAGCTGTCTCTAATTCGTAAACACAAATCAGCCACTGAGAAGGTTATTTTGTAAGTTAATGTATGTTGATTGGTCGCTTCACTCCGTCCGGGATCATCTGACATCATTAATTACCTGAGCATACACAAACGTTTTTTTGGGGCATCCTCCATATTATTTTTCATGCGATTTAATCTTGGTAGTTTTCTTCCTAATTTCCTTTACTTCATAGTATATGCTTCTGCTTCCTACTGTTTCTTATTGTTACTCTTGGTGTGAAAATGTATCCAGCTCAATTACTGTTTAAATCTTTATGACTTTGGTGAAAACAAAAGGGAATTGAATCTCACTCCAGGAGTTAGCCTGACTCATAGGCCTTACGATCTGGTTTAATCAATTTTATTGCTTGATTCCGTTTAAGGCGCTATTGACATCCCATACTCACTTATTTTGGTTTTGCCGTCGTAAGGCCTATTAAAACGATTTATGCGTGACGATTCGCAAGAAAGAAATGACGTATTTTTTATTTATTTATTATTTGGCATGTGGGCAGTTCGAAATAATGTCGACCCACCAAAATGCTTCCTTTTCGAGTGAACGATCTATCCATTTGAGAGACTACCAAACAACAAATTATAACTGTATTCTCACGAATGTAATTTTGTCCAATTCTAATAAAAAAAAAAAATTCTCGTGCAGTTGCAATCATCCATCATGTCGCCTAGGCTTAGGGATTCTTTTCTCCATGGGTAGACCCAAATCCATCTGCGCATGAAGGCCTTCGGTGGTAACGCCAGACTTTGGTAGATAGAGTGATGCAATGGTATCACTTTTTTTTTTTGGGACGTCAATAGCGCCTTAAACGGATCTAGCAATAAAAGTGAATAAACCCAACCATAAGGCCTGTGAGACAGGCTATCCAGGAGTGAAACAATTAAGTAAACCCACCATGACCATATGCATTTAATTATCATTAAAGCGTTAGAAAAGTACATTTGAATGTCATGGTTATAGCTGTTTTAATTAAGGATGTTGCCAACATGTTCAGAAGCTAAGTGAATCAGCATCCTGTGACCTTGTGACCCAGTTACAGCTGTAGCTTGTTGTCATAGCAGGCCGCTTAGCACCTTTGCTCCTTTACCAACATTAAGAAGCTTTCCAAATGACGACGCAGTGAGGTGGGACAGGGAAGTAAGTCAACTATGAAGGCCATTGTACAGCCTTCCGCGTCTTAAATATAAAGCCATTTCGAGCCGCAATCTTATCTTTCCATGGAGGTATAAGACCTCATGTCTTTCACAACCCATAAAAATAAAGATAATGCTATACCTTTTTTCTATTAAGACCCAGGGGTGTAGCTATGAAAATCCAAGTGTGGGCAGCATCAACGTAAGGGTGGGTGGTAAAATGATGAAAAACAGTATTTTTACCTTTTTCAGAGGCTAGGGTGGCTGACAGGCCGAAATTAGGTTGGGTGGAAGGCCTTAAAATAAGCTTTAGAGAGGGTGGAAAACTTTTAAGGAGGACAGCCCCGCCCACCTCCGCCCTGCAAAATTACATCCCTGAAGACCTATATAATCATATGAATATACATATTTCAGGGGATAGCCTAGTAGTTTCAGAGCTAGAGACATCATCTGAACTAGCTGGACGGTATGCGAAACACCGATTGCTAAAATTATAATCTTAATGCTTATTATTTACAGACTTATGACAACAAAACAATCTTTAACTAGGCCCTAAATGAAATACGTAGTCTAAATTGAATTTATGACTCGAAACTAGTTCAAAACCTTCTCAATTTCATCATAATAATGCTCAATGCGGCCGCGTACCCAGAGCAACGCCAAATCAGCTGAAGCCCGTCTCACCGTGGAGGGAATGAAGGAACAGTCATTGCTTCCGCATGTGCACTATGGCTTCACGCTCTGCTGCACGTCCTACAGTCCTGCATCATGTGTTTCGAAAGCTTGTTATTTATGCTCAGCAGAGAGTTAGCACTTAACCCTTTTACTTCACAGTGTTTTTTCCACCTCTGTGCGAGCATGCAGGAAATTATTTTTTTGGAGTGGTGCTGTAGCTTGGTGGTTATCATGCTTGCCTTCCAATCCCAAAGTCCTGGGTTCGAACCTGGCTGAACACTAGGTTGGTTCCCACCACTTAACAATGCCACTCCCCAAGCCTAAATAATGAGACTTGGTTTAGAAAGCATGGTGTATATCTCACCCTGTAAGTGGCGAATAAACTTGCTGTTGGATGCGACACAAACTATATGTAAAATTAAAAAAAAAAAATGCAATTTTTAAATAAATGGCAAAAAATACTAAAAGAGATTGTTGTGAAATTATTTTTTTTTATTGGCAAGATGGTGACATACGGTGTGATTGAATAAAATTGGTAATTTGCATAATCGTGACGTACATGGCAGCCATTTTTGATTTTCCGATTTTTATCATATAGGTGAAAGAGTTACTTTTTCTAAGGAAATTCTTATATGATGCATTTTTTTACACTGGATTATGATGTAGATAGATACGATGAATATAATGCTTTTCAGCATTCTTTAGCAACATAGACATTAATCAACGTTTTTTTGCTAAAATCCTGAAAGAACATGAAATTTAAAAACACCGTAAAATATAGAGGGCACATACATACATGGCAGGAGATTTTTTTTCAAGTTATTTCAAATATCTCAAATGCGATAGGGGAAATGAAGAGGGCGTTTGTAGAACAGGCAGATATTTTAAAAGACTTATTTATCTTCGGACCGGTAGTACCTTGCCTGTGCTATTTAACAATAGCCTGCTTTCGCATCTGCAGCACGGACGCTTTCGCATTGAGACTGACGGACTGAGTTAGGCCTACGCTAGTCTACAATGCCTTTTAGACTAGGTAGGCTAGGTTATTAGACAGGCATAGCTCTAGAGACCTAGGCCTAGCTAGCATAATAAAAAAAACTTGGTCGAACACTCTAGGACTAGCTAGGCTCGGCATAAAATAAGGTCCCACGAACTAGAAGAATAGGACTAGGCCCTACCAGGTGTAGCTATAGCTTTCATGTGTTATTTTTCCTTGTTTTATTTCAAACTCACCATGGTGAACGTTGGTTTTCTCTGTTGTTTCTTGGGCCCTCGCTATGTAAGTTTTGAAAATTCTATGTGGTCGCTCGCTCACACAAAAGAAGAACACTGATTGGCTGAAAAGTTGTTCGTTCATGACTTCACCACGGACGACGAATTGCCCAAAAACCGACCATGATTTTATCTCAAGAACGAAACTGTATTGCTAGCACATGCGCAGTTCTAGTTTTGTCTCCAGTTACCGTTCGTGAGTCCGTCCGTCGGTAATGCGAAAACACCATAATATCTTTTGGGCCCGGTAGAACTGGAGCCATGCCGTGAAAGTATGGTGAACAGTATGTGGGCAGTGTTTAAATAAAGTTTTCTTTCTACAGTATTATTTTCTTATTGTACTATAGGCCTAAAATTAAAATTTAGTTTAGTTTTAACAAACTTTAGTGTATTTGAATAAATATGTAATTAAAGTAAAAGACTTTATTTTACACTTGGCCTAACTGAATGTTGGAATACCTATTTGCAATGAGCTACATCTGCTTTTCTGTACACCTGAATATGTAAATTTAATTTTGAAAATGTGGCATAGACCTATATTCTAGTATGTAGGAACTACGGTCGTTTCGACTATATTGTTTGCAGTTGACCAACTTGACACGCCGATGCTCATATTGAACTGAATTGGTGAACTTACATTGAGCATAGATGTGCTAAGTGGTATTATTTATGGAACGCCGTTTTGGCCTTCTATGGCATATTTCCCAATCTTTGCATTCACTATTCGGCCAATTTAGCATTACGTTCGTATCTTTTACCTTTACATACTACTCTTTCGTCATTATATTCGAGCCATTCGTCATTCGGC
>JAOTQE010032142.1:0-10264 GCA_025631205.1 Nesometra sesokonis
AGTAAATATTGTACAGTTCTGGATTACCACATGATCTTAATTCGACTTGTAATTTATGATTTTCTTCATTACGTATGGTGTTTAGCGCTGGACAATCGAAAAGAAAATGACTTGTATTTTCAATGGAATTTAAATTACAGATGGTACATTTTTTGTTATTATTTTCATTCCAATTTGATGTTCGATCGTTTAGTGGCAATGTGTTGGTTCTGACTTTAAACTTTAAAGTAACCTCTTCAAAATTTGTTTTATCGGTTAAATAGCTTTCTAAACCAGGATGTGGTTTTATCATCGCATATACTGATAGGGAAGATTTGCTACGTACATCTGCTTTCCATTCATTAACAATTATTTCATTAAATCTTTGTATAATAATTGAACTTGAAAGGGAGCATTCTGTATTATTTAATAGTGAATTGAAGATATTATTTGAATCACATTTTGTCAAAACATCATTTAAACAAGAAAGAAATTTATAACGGATGTCTTTAAATTCACAATTAAGCTGTAACATGGCAAGTAAAAGTAATTTGGGCCAACGATCTATGTCCATAGCAACTAATCTACTAAAGTACTTGACACGAGCAATGGTTTGTATGTCATTTATTGGCAACCATCCGAGCTCACCATATAAAGATGAAGAAGGTGTGTTTCTAGATGCTTTAAGTATGTACCTAGCCATTTGCAGTTGTAGACGATCTAGTTTAACTATATCAAGTCTACTTAGAGTACACCATGTAGAACATCCATAATTAATGGATGGGAGGGCTATCATTCGCCATAGACTCTATTGAAATTATTAAAGTTACTAATAATTGATTTTAAAGTGACTAATTGATTTTAAAGTGACTAATAATTGACCTTAATGGACTTTACCTAGTCATTAGGTAAACAATCTACAGCTGAAAAGCTCATTAAATATTTGACAGGTCTGAATCTCCCTTCTCAAAAACCTAAGGGCCATGAACACGTCATGGACAGAAAGACATAATTTCACAAAAATGAGATTCCTGTTGTTTTGTTAAGTTTAGTAATTAAATTTTATTATTACTAACTTCATTTTTATGTTTATTTACAATAAACATGTTTTTGAACTACATTTTATAAAGGCTGTTTTTCAAAATCAATGGAAAAGCATACAGGAAGTCAACAGTTGGTTTTCTTTAAAGTTGATTTTCTCTAAAGTGTGTTTTCATACACCAGTGTTTTAAAATGATTTTTCTCTGGTTATACCGGAGCTATGAACCTCATTTAAAAACCAATTTAAAACTTATAATCTCTTATATCCAAATACGACTGTAACTCAATTTTGGTTTTTTGTACAGCATGACACCTCACATATACAGCAAAGCAAATGAACACAAAGAGGCAAGTGGGTAGTACCGTGGTTGTTAGTATGTTGTGCTGTAGTAAGGATTTGAGCTTGTAATCGAGTGGTCGGGAGTTTGAATCCGAAGCTTGCCACTTTTTGTATTTCTGAGCAAGGCACATTATCTTCAGTGGTTCTCCACACTTAGGAGTAGTAGTAGTAGTAGTAGTAGTTTAGGAGGTTAAGTGTTACTGCACATATTTATATCATATGGCAAAAAGACCATCTCAGTGGTTAGGGTAATAATGTGTAGTACACTCTGAGACGTAATTTATTATTTATTATAATACAGAGCTCCCAAGTCTCCAGGATTGTCGTGGAGTCTCCAGGAATTTTGGATTATCTCCCGGGCTCCCGGAATTATCAAATTTTCTTCCGGAATTTAGTTTTCTCCAGGAAATTCTCCAGGTTTTGTAAACGTTTCACAATGAGAGCATAAATTGGCCTATTTATTTTAAAATATTGGCTAATACTAAGCAACTATGAAGTTCAATAATGTTTTGTGGAACAGTAATAGCACATTTTAGCAGTGACATGTTAAAAAATTTTTATAACAGGCAAGGTGTTGAGCTTATAAATAAGGGTATTTGTACGTACATTTTGGAAAGGGTAGACATTACAAACGGTGGTAGGATGACCACGAGTAAATCTCCAGGAATCCTGTTTTTACAACTTGGGACCTCTGATAATATAGAAGATCTCTATGAAGATCACAGCACCTATCAATTTCCTCATTATATTCTTAGAGGTATTGAACAATAATACACACATAAACTAGAAACATCACAAAAAGAAAGTAGTATCTACTCAGTGAAAAAACATGTTTTGGGAAGACATTTTCAGAGTGTTATATAAAATTCTACTAATTATTATTTTATTATATCTATATTTAGAGTGGCAAAGAAATTAAAAAGAACAGCGGGTTCAGTGGAAAAGGGTTCAAGTTTGATGAAACAGAAAGAGAACTTGCAAATGAGAAGAAAAAGCTACAGAAAGCCTCATATGGGATACAGGATTCCGATGAAGAAGAACTCGGTGTGGATGTAAGTTAAATACCAAATCATTTTTAAAATTGTAAAAGTGGTAATTTTTGTGTGTGTAAACCTTTGCCGTTTGCGACACTTATGCCAATATTCAAATGTTGTTATTTTCACAATTTCTGTAACTTTTGTATACATGTCAGATGTTATTATGTTCAATATAGATTATCGTTAATGTATATTTTGTGATGTTTAGATTGTGAAGAAAGTAGAAAATAATACCAATGATATTTATTGTAGATTGATGAGAAAATTGAGACTATGTTTGCCGCGAAAAAGCGGGTGAAAGACATATCGGCTGCAGAAGCTGCAATGGGCGTTTCAAAGACTGTCACGCAAGATTCAGGTGTTGTTGGTACTGCTGTCAATCAAGAAAAACTTGATTTAGCAAAGCGATTAGCTGAGAAGATAAATCGTAATTTAGAAGGTGATAGATATAATGTTATACCAGAAGCTACACAAGCAGTCATGGATGGTAGAGATATTCCAGCTCCTGCTGTCTCTGTAAGATTTTTGGCTTTTATGAAAATATTTTGACTAACCAGATTTTGTCAGTTGTGTTGTCACTTGAAAATGACAAAAAAATCACCATAAATTTTGAAATGAACTTGCAAAGTAACTTCAAAGTTAAGAACTTGAATATAAAAATTAGTGTATATAAAAATGGTTTAACTTAAAAATGGCCAAAAGTTTACAGGCTGCCAGTATTTTAATGGTTTTGTGCTCATTTTAGCATGTAAGGGGTAATTTTTTACTATCCAAATTTCTAGTGCCATGGCCATATTATATATTTCTTCAAAATGAGCAATTTATTTTTAAAATCATTTTTTTTTTCATTATGACAGTGACAGTACATTTAATGGTTAATTTTTTTAAGTCATCTCATATGCCTTATAGGCTAATTTACTATCTTGGGACATGTAGCATGTAAAATCAAAAAGTTCCACTAATCAACTTTAAGTAAGAAAGTATAATGCATACTCCGAGATACAGGCCATCGTGACAAGATTCAATATTTCGACATAGATGATGTCATCATCAGGAATTCCTGATGATGACATAATCTATGTCGAAATATCTTATTGCTTGGAGTATGCATTATACTTTCTTACTTGTAGCATGTAACTTGTACGAGATAGCTTTTCATTTGTTTTACCAATGTTGCCCTCTTTTATCATAAACTTGAACTTGTTGTGTGACACATCAGTAGAAAAAGTAAACATTTTAGCTATAAACTAAAATATTGCTCATAGACACACTAGTTTAGTTCAAACGTTAAAACTTATAGATTTAAGAATTATTTGAGATTTCAAAATTGGTATTTAGTAAAAGTTGTATCTAAATATGTGGCAGAGCCAAACCAAAGGAGGGATAAAGTTGTAAAGGTAATTTCCACAATAGGCAGAAGCCAAAAAATGGTTATTGTTTTAATTTTTTTTTTATTTCAAAAGCATACAGTTTAAACACTAAATTGTCATACTACATGAGAAAATTTCAGATATATGATAAACAATGTTAAAAAATGTGATTTAAATGGCATAGTCACAGTATGCTGATGCTGATAAGAAATTTTTAAAATGCAGTTTTGTCAAAATTTTCAATCTAACTGTTTGACTTTGATATTTCATAACTTTGCAAGGAAACATCATATGAAACTGATTGTTAAAAATAATGTGTAGTTTCATAATCTGTAAATAACCGAGTTTCAATTTCTTGACTTAACCCTCATTTGGCTTGGGGCTGTACTTTACCAATCATTACAAGTACTTTGGTTGAATAATGCAATATAAATGATGGACTGAGCCGTCAGGACCGACAGATCTCATCATTTGAAATTTGTTGGCACTGGACAATATAAATAATGTTTTGGTTATTAAAAAACATATTGTTAAAAATATATGTGGACATGCCTTCCTTTATGTTACATATCTCATATATATTATTATTCTATAATTGTGATTTGTTAATATAGGCTAAGGCAATCGCAGAACAATTGGCAGGAAAATTGAATGCCAAGCTGAATTATATCCCCAAGATTGAGGAGGAGGTTGTAGAAGAACAGAAAGAAACTTGTAAAAAATATGAAGAGGAATTACAAATAAATGACTTCCCACAAACCGCTAGGTGGAAAGTTACATCAAAGGTAGGCTAACGTAAAGTAGTAAAATATACAAAGAATAAGCTAGACTTGCCCCAAATCGCTTGTGTCTGGTTGATTGTTTCAGTTTTTTTTAACTATGCAGCACCACCAAAGATCACAACCAGTGTATGCTGTCAATCTGTACAAGTCGCTTGTGAAATACTTTTTCAGGATAATTTAATTTTTCCCTTTCATATTTGGCAAGTGGGCAGATCGACTAGTAGAATTGACCAGTCACAATGTTTCGCTTTCAAATGAACGAGCTAAGCCTACCACCAGTCTTGAGGACTACCAAATAACAAATTATACTTAAAGTATTCTCACGTTTGGGATTTTTGTCCTATTCATATATAGTTGGCTTATTCATGCTCAAATTTCATGCAATCTTTGGTATGTTATAACACTTGCCTTTACTTTCTTAGATATATCTTTTACCTTAAATTTGCCAAAATTCTGGAAATCTATGCACAATTATTTTTTCATGAAATGTTTCATTACTGATAATATTTTCCTAACCAGTTGTTACTTCCAGAGGTCCCATGTTTGAGAAGTGAAAAATCAGGAGATTTTATGTCTGCTGCTTTGTTGATCAAAATTGCTTAAATGCAAATGTGCAACACATCACAATAAAAAATCAGAACACAGAAAAAGTACATAACAATATGTAAAAATATATATATTATAAATTGTATTTAACACTGAGCAGAACTGGTATTTTTTTAAGGGACAACCGATTTTACCTCTAGGCTAGGCCAAGACCCACTCTGAATATTTTTGGAAGACACTTTAAATTTTCAGGAGAAAAATGCATTTTTTCAGGAGGGCGGGAGATGACTCAAAAAATCAGGAGACTCGTGCCATTTTCAGGAGACTTGGGACCTCTAGTTCTAATCATATTTAGTGAGCATAAATTTAATATGAAGGTTACATGCTAGATATCCTAATTGACTGCACGTCATCACCATGCATGCCTATGTATTAAAGTCAATTTCTAATAAAATTAGAACATGCTATAGGCCATTCCTTAGACTAAGGTTAACTCTAAATTTTATTTCATATTATGAAAACCTTTTAATTGTAGATTTGCATTTATGAATTCATAATTGCTGATCGGACATTGTGACGGTGTAATACAGTCATTTGAAATAAACATAAGTTTATTTCAGATGAATCATTTGCCGTTGGCACAATAACTATTTGTTAATAAAAAAAAATACTAAAAAATTAGTCTTATCCCATGATCCCCAGTTCGAATTTATATTGTGTTTCTGTTTGCTCTTTCATTTGTCAGATTACTAATTCACCTAACTTGTCTTACGGATGGGTTCAAATCTAAATATGGTTTGTGTTTTTAAATCCACTTTTAGACATTGGTAAAAATATCAAAGTGTTATGTTTTGTAAAAAAAACCTTTATCAATCGGAGAAGGTCATAGGTTTCTTTTTAATAGTGTCTTTTAAGCTAAAGTGTCTTTTTGAGTATGCTCTTTAGAGGTATTATGTACAGCAAAGCACTGCTGTTGTGGCTTCACCTACTAGTACTTGGCCTACAACAGTTCTCTATAGATGTCTACCCTTTGCAGTTTATTGTTTCACTGGCCCATTTTTTTCATCCATGTCTGTTTAGGTCTTTTTTATGGTTTTCTTCTTCTGATTTTGTTTTCATGATGTTTCTTTGTACCTTGTCTCCTCTAAATGAACACAATGTTTATATATTTATTTCTCCGGATCTAACATCACTGGGGAATATAGTTTTTTTTTCAGTTTATCTGTCTGTTGTCAACTTTAATCTTGGTCACAGCTTTTGCATTTCCAGGGGTAGGACTTGGATATTTTCCGTGTATTTTTTTTGACAAGATGTTTCTGTTTGAGACCTACAATTTGATCATGTGACCTTGACCTTGATTTGTCTGGTTTTCAATTTCATGTGCTACATTAAAATTTGGTTACTGCAGGTGGCATAGTGTTTCCTAGGAGTTTACACTTCTCATTGATTAATCACAGAACTTCTTCATCTGTTTGTAATGATTGTGTGTCATTTTCATATAGTCCCTTGTTTTAAAAGCTTCTAATCTGCATTTCATCTCTGTAAGTTTTCATGTTTTGGGCATCATACATAGAAGTAGATGGACCTTAAAATGTCATTAAACAACCAATAGTTGATTATAACAAACATGCATAGTCTAGGTTCTCAACGGTTATTTTTACATGAAGTTTTTTTCAGTTGTAAAATTATTACATTTGTTTATTAACAGGAAAACCTTGCACAAATTCAAGATTACAGTGATGCAGGAATAACAATTCGAGGAACATATATTCCACCAGGAAAAGAACCAAAAGAAGGTGAAAGAAAACTTTACCTTGCAATTGAAAGTAAGTTGTTACATTTGTTACATTATTGTTATGTTTCACCAAAAAATGGGACACAATGTAGGTGAAATGAAATTGAGATAATCACCAGAATGTCTTTGAAGTCAATTTTTTCAAATTTTTTTATTAAATGGACATTTTTTATGCTACAATTGAAGTTATTTAGAGACCACATGACTCATTTTAAAATGGTTTATATTGATTTTAGAATATCCTTCCCATTGGTATAATTCAGTTAGCTTATATTTTTTTCTGTTCAAATATTTAAAAATGTTGTTTTATTTAACAATAAAGCCAATCAAATAATTTAAAATGCAGAGAGGTCAAAATAATCTCTGTGTGTCACGATATGCACATATAGTTACTAATAGACTTTTTCCGTTATGAGAATTGCATGCGTGCGTTGTAGTGGTGTTGTATGACATAAGACATCAGCAGCTTGACCGTTTGCATTTTTAAATTTGTGCCTAATATTTGAAATGGCAATAAAAAATGGTGTTTAAAATTAAAATTAACTAATTCATTTATATAAAAGGTGGATTTATAATACATAAGTATATTATCCATAACCTGTTTACAACATTTTCTTAAAATCCGAACCCTGTGTCATACAGTCTTTAAATAGCTTTTAACAATTTACATTTAAAGTTTAAAAAGTCCACCTCATTTACATTATCCTCTTTATTGAAATATGTAAAATGTTCCCCTTTGGCTTGGTTTGTACACATTATGTGATTGACATAATGCTTTTGTTTTGTTCAAGGTGTATCTGAGTTGGCTGTACAGAAAGCTAAAGCAGAAATTATTCGACTTATTAAGGATGAACTCATTCGTTTGGTAAGTTTGTAAGCACTTTATATTGTGGTAGCATTAAATGCACAATAAATATCAATCAACAGTGTATAAGGGCTCTTTTGAAATGCTCTAAACAATTAGGTTTAATAAATGAAATCTCAATTTCAATATGTTCTATAATTTTAGTATTCTAAATAGTGATCCATGATCAAAATAATTTAACCATTTTGCTGCATGGCCCGGTACTACTGGACGCAAAATAGATAAATCTTAAAATATTTACCTATACTGCGTGCCCCCTCTTCATTTTTCCTATCAACCTTGATGGATTTGCAACATTAAAAAAATTCTCCTTCAATCTATGGGCCTTTTAAACTGATATTTTTTATCTGTTTTTTATGATTTTACCGATGAACGTTAAATTGTGTTTATTTTGTTATGAAATGATGAAAATGATTCAAACTTTTATAGTTTTATTTATCATTAATGTCTGCATCATGATCCAGTGTAAAACACCCATCTGTAAAGATTTACTTGGTGAAAAAGTAGTTTTGTTCACAGATTTGATGAAAAAATAGCTGTCATGTTGTCATGATTATGCAAATTACCAATTTTTCCCCTCCCCTTAAGCCAAAATCTTGCCCACCCCAACATAAAAAGAATTATGAAATAATCTCTTTAGTATTTTTTGGTATTTATTTCTAAATCACCTATTTTCCTTACATAAATGTCTCCCACAGAAGTGGGAATAACACTACGTATTGAAAGAGGTAATATAATATAAATAATAATTATTTCATTTTAGTTAATCTCTGCCAGTGTATGTATAAATAATGCTCCATTTTCTTATTGAGACAAGATGTACTAATTTAATATAATTTTCTTTTCAGCAAAATTCCTACCAACCTACAAATAAAGGTCGTTACAAAGTTCTTTGAGATCAAACAGATGCTGGCTATTTTATCTACTAACTTCATATCAACTGGATCAAGGAACTCTTGAACCATTAAATAAATCTGAAATTTCTGTCATCAGCCCATTATGCATTTTTTTAAAAACATTTTAATAAATTGCTGTAAAGCATACAGTATTAAGACTCACCTGACATTTTGCAAAACATTAAAGTTTAGTAAGATTTCAACACCAGATGTTGCTGCTTGTCTGCCAAGAGTAAGTTAAAATTAGGAAATTGTTAAGATCTTAAATATGATAATTTATGACCGATCCATTTAATGGTAACCATAAATGAATCATGAGACATATGGATGAGATTGTTAAAATGAAGGACATATTAACTGAAGATCACGTCAGTAGTTCTGCCAAACCTGACAAGAAAAGTAATTGTTCTCAATTGCAAGGTCTCACCACAAAAAGAGTTCAATCATTTTTGCAATTGTTTTATTTGTTTTAATTATGATTACTATGGTACTTATTTTTCATTATAATGTACTTCTTAGATCAGTTCCATACAGAAGAATGTTCTGTATGCTGATTTTCTGTGATTCAGCGTCTTTTAATTGCTCATCTTTTAATTGTGCATCAGATTATTTTGTGGGTGATTTTTTTTTTTCAAAAACGTGGTTTCATACGCCAAAATTTCAAATGCCCATATCTACTTATCATGAGAATGTGATTGAATGTTTAGAGTACAGGCCTACATTTTGTTTATTTTTTTTCAACCACGAAACCGAGACCACAATATATTAGAAAAAATTGTAAATCAGTACTTGTAAGATTTAGAAATATTTGTTTTTCTATCGGACAATCTCTTTTAAGTTTGGTTGCTCAAACTGCTATATGGGGCATGTGTAGGTCACAGATGATGATTGTTTTAGGTTGCCTGATGAAAATGTTTGGTATCCCTGGCATGTCGGGGAAGTTTCAAGCATTTTTTCTCTGATTTGTTCCAATCTTAAAGATGCCAGAATAGGATCTTAGAACATTTGTATTTTGACTTTATATTATGGCATCATATTTGCAGCAAAGTAAACTTACTACACAACAGTTTTGATTGTTAAATAATCGAATGCAAGTTTTGGTTAAATGCAAATAACCAGTGTGAAGACACAATAATCAAACAAAACCTGATGATATGTGGACATCAGAATGTTTGTACACATGTTATTTATTTTATCAATTTTTAGATGTCAGTTTTCAAAATACTGTAATAATAAATATGATTGAAGATAACTTTTTACACATTTGTTCAAGTTCACATTCTTTTGTTTATACTGTATAGTCAAGTTCCTTCATATTTATTTCTTTGCCACCAGGTGTGTTTCCTAAGGCTCTTTTTTATATTAGCTCAATTTGGGATTTGCTGATATGAATCTTCTAAATTATTCCTGTAACCATGACAACCATCCTTGCCAAGTTTCAGTTATACCTGGGGACATATGGAGCTTTTTTCTTTAAAATCCACTCGTTATGTTTAATATAGCCTGGGGCGTTTACTCAACTTTATTCAACTCAGTCTTCCATTAGACAACATATTACCCCTGTCCTGAGGCAACTTCATTGGCTTCCTGTAACTCACAGAGTCACCTTCAAG
>JAOTQE010032153.1:0-10264 GCA_025631205.1 Nesometra sesokonis
TTGCAAAGTAGGGGTGAATATTTTTTTAATATTCTAATTTTGGGTGGAATGATCATAATTTATATATTTCTTCAAAAAAAGCAAGTTATTTTGAAAAACAATTTTTTGTCATTTTTCAGGTGACAATACACCTTTAACGCCAGTACAGTATTTCATAAAATAAATCTAAAAGTAATTTCATGTTCACACCATATGAAAACAAGAGGGTTTTAGGATGGTATAGCTTTTCACCAGAACATTCCACCAGAAAACTAAATATTTTCTAATTTTATATTGTCATATATAGTATATATTTTTATACTATGATTAACTTTGTACCATATAATGCGGATATTTTTTGCAATGTTTTTATCAAAGCCAGAAAAGTTTCTCTGAATGGAATAATCAAGTTTCTATTGAATTGTATTGTATTAAATAACTTATAAAACATTAAAAATATCGGAAGGAATTCCAATTCCAGCAGCTAGCAGATAATTTTAAATTTCTCCAGGATAATCCTGGAGATTTGTTATGTATTTCTAACACTATTGCAATGAAATGCAACATACCTTGATAGGTTGTGTGACCAATACATCTTGAATTAAAGCAATTCCTATAGAAGTTAGCCATTCCTCAGCTTTCTTTTTTCCAAATGATGCTGCGTAAAGTATGGTTAACCAGAATGCCACTCCTATATTACCAATAGCAACAAGCCAAGCTAAATATTTGAAGCGCCAATTCAGAATATATTTTGATTTACGTTTTCGTTTCACTTTATAGCCTAAGACAAGATGCTCTTTTGACTCTTCTCCCTTTTTAGCCAAACTTGATTTCATCTCAATCCTTATCGAGTTGTTTGAAGTTGTCGAATGGCGACTAATGGTACTCTGTGGCCTGTTTAACTCAGCCATTGGTGTATCCATGTTATCTCTTTCACGTATCAAGTCACACATGAGCTCTTCATTTTCAATAGCTTTGTCTCCAGTTTCAATAGGAGTACTCAAAGAGATTGCTTCAACTTTAGGGTCACTTTTTCGAGCTTTCTTCTTTTTAGTTGAGCAGAAGAACCGAGCTCCTTCAGGTTTGGGTTCAGAAATACGAAATAGTTGAACTGTAAAAAGGCTTGTGGGAAACACCATGAGACTACTTATAACTCCTGTTACTACTTGTGCAAGACTGAACTGAACTGGGCCAACTTTGATGACTGGTCCTCCAGTTGATACCATATCTACACCATAGAAGATAATATTGGCCATCATAGTGCTGAATAAGAGAGACAGACAGCAAGTTGCTCTTTGTACCCGAGTGAAATTGCTTTTTGATGGACGGAAGAATACAGAGAACCAAAGATGCGAGTCTTGTAAGTTTCTGCGGGTCTTACTATGGAAAAGATGTCCAAAATTTGTCAACTCACTACGTCCAGCTACCGGAATTATGCGTTCAATCTACAAATAGAAAAGTTTATTTATTCTGTTCAACTGTTATTATAGATAAATCTCAATCTCTATTCTTGCATCTTACAACAGTAAAGAGTATTCAAATTAATCACACATTATTTTCATAGCAATTGAACATCCATTGGAGTTTTTAGAATTTACAGTAAATTGTTTTGTTGCATAATATTTTATTTTTTTATAAGCTTGTCTATCATAAATTGTATATATTATGTTTTTTTTTCTGTCAAATGTATTTACCAAAACAAAGTAGTAGAAATTGAAACTTTTTTAGGGGTTTGTAGACTACTAACTTTGACTTTGCAGTTTAGGAAAAACTTTGCATGAAACATTTTTACACAGAAAAAATTTGCATGTGAGCAGAGCAAACACTCTCAGAGTGCGATCTTGTATTACACTAGAAGTAATCCTTTTATGCTACTCTGTAAAAACATACTCACCACTGGGTAAATTGTTATCAGGGTTAATACACTTTGAGGCAAAAAAATAATTTCATATTTAAAACCATTTTTACACGAAAATAAAATGTTTTTATTTGTTTAAATTCTAATATTTTTACGACGACATATTGTTATTATTAAGCTTTTATTTGGCACCCTCCAAATATCAGAGTGACATATACAGTACAAGTATTTTAATGGTTTATTTTCTAAAACACATAATGTAAATTTATTAATCACTACAGTACAGCATGTACTGCAAATTATCCCATCTACAATAATTCAGTTATAAGCCTATGACAAAAAAAATTGGCCAGGGCTTCATCGTATCATGGTTTTTTAAAAAATGCCACGATGGAAACGATGTACAAAATGGTAATTGGAGAAGGCCCAAAATCAATAGGGTCCATCTTCTTGCCAAATTTTAAAACCAATGGAATTATAGGATTTTAGTTATCATGGTAACAAATCCACCGTAACCACTACCGCCACTGCCAGAAACACAGTGTAAACCCAATAGCTCCCCATCTCAATAAATCTGTAAATATCACCAGCACCATTATTTAAGGCAGGGCACTCACTGCGTCGTGGGATGGTCGTACGATGGTCGCACAACTAAACTGTCACTCTGTGTGTGGGGGTGTGTGTGTGGTTTTCAGACGCGATGAGAGTCTTCTATTCATTGGCCGAGTGTTTTTTTTTTAGTGTATCAACAGGGAAATCACTTAAAAAACCATCGGCCGACGAGTAGAAGACTGTCATCGCGTCTGACAACCACACACGCACAGAGGAACTGTTTAGTCATGTGTGCAACCGTCATATGGCACGCAGTGATTGCCCGGCTTAAACATACCTGACCATCTTCTTCCTCTACAGCAAGCCATTTATCTAGCATAAAATAAAAGACACGATTTGTCTGAAGATCCTTGATGGAAATCCGGCTGAGGAACCAACTTGGATGCTTGCCTTTATTATTGTGCCAAATCCTAATGTGTACTAGCTGCCCAAGTGATCTTTTTGTGGTAAGAATAAAAGTGTCGATGTTGCCCCTTTCAAAAATCTTTCGTTTCTCGTCCTGAAACATACGAATACCAGTTTCCCCCTCCTCTCCAGCTATCATAAATGAAACACTTGCTGAAGTGCCTATGCATAAATAATAGAAAGTGAATGAAACTATTGTAAAGATGAGTAAAAAGTGAATTATCACACGCTATGGATTATTAATTATCAAAATGCACTATAATTACACACAATTTGATTTTATTTGACTTTAAAACATACAACTTTAGAATATGACAATAACCATAATTTTAACAAAAATAACATGCATACCAAATAATACAAAAATATCAAGGAATCACAACATCACATAAAACTTTTAGATGATTCCATGCTTTAATAATAGTACAATAACACATAGTGGGTAAAAGATAGTTGGGTAAAGTAAGATTTTAGAAACACTTGTCTACACATTTTGGAAAATTAACAAGAGCAACCGCTCACCAGGTCTGCGCTTTCAAGAGCTTTCAAAAGCTGTCTTCCATTAATCACTTTGCAACCAAGACTCATAAGATGAATTCAACATTCTAAGATATTTTATTGGAGTTTGACAAGGCAGTTTGGAAAAGCAAATTAAATAAAACCATCAGGTTCTAAGGTCTGCTTCGAGCAGATCTAAAATGAATGCTAGCCGTAGCTATTGAGTTACAAGAAATAATGATCATGCTATAAATTACAGTAATAAACTTAAATATAAATAATAACCAACACTAACCAGCTTTTTTCTTAACTCCGGTGAAAACGGTAATTTCATATTTGATCTTGTGTCTTGGATCATTGTCTTTTAACGGGGTTACCCCAGCCTAAAATAAACGATGATCATGTTAGAAAATACAAGTTAACACAGTTTATAGTGCTTACAGCATATGAGAAGACTTGTTCCACTAGTTGTTATTGCTTGCCATGACTATATCCCGTTTGTCAGCTTTTCTTGCAGACAGTACGAGTCAAGTCAAGTCAATATTACTTATTATATACTGGATTGATTTATCCTTGTTCACTGATTGGTTAAAAGCATGTCACTTGATAAAACATAATCCAGCCACCTAAGTAATAATTACAGATCCGTAAATAGTAAAACACTATTTACGGATTCTGTCCCAATTTCAACACCAGATATCTCATCACACGCTGGTACCGGTTGCGACCGCAGAGTTCAGTACTGCGTTGAACTCTCACTGGTACCATATACACAGTGTCGTGTACACTAATCCACCAATCAATGAAGAAGAATGTATGAATCTAGTATATAAAACAAATATATACTGAAATGAAAGGCTCAAGATTAAAACTATGGGTCCCTTAACCAAAGCTTTTCCTCTCAGTATATATTTGTATACTATCCCATTGTTTTCTTGCCAACAAGATTATGGTCAAGTAAATATGCTTACCATAACTCGATCCCGCTGATCAGCTTTTCTTGCCCACAATATGACAGTCAAGTAGAGCATCATACAGCAAACCATGAAAACAAACACCACAGGGTTTTCATTCAGGCTTGCAAATGGTGAGCTACTTAGATCAACAGTGTTCATTGGTACAGAAAGACCTCCCCCAAAAGTTGTTAGATGTGTTGCAAAACATTGTGTCTGTGTTCTTGTACTCTCAGGACCAACCTTGAAAAACAAAATATGATATGATACAGTAATGATAATTATGTAATATTAGTTGTATGCTTTTGAAGGAAATACTGAAAAATATTGTACGATCTATGGAAAAGTGGTTAAAAATGAGTACAATATTTTTCAGTATCTCCTCAAAATAGGCATACAATATTATTATTATTCAATGAACAATTCAGCTAGGTTAGGCTTACTATATATCAGACAGGTATTGTCTAGCCTGGTACAAAATCCCTGAAGAAAGGCATCAAAACATAAAATAAAGACAGTAACAAATTCATTTTTTTTCAGGCTAGTTGTTTTTTGCTGTGGCAACATTTTTGTCTTTCACTTGTCATACAATATTTTGCCGCAACTCATACAATACTTTATTTTACAATACTGTAAGGAGACAATATATAGTATTATTTATATTTTTGTTTGTTATTTCAAATAAACATGCATAGGGGGTGGGGTATATGGTTTAAGCTAAAATGTGACAACCAAACATACTTTATGTCGAAATATTGAATCCTGTCACGATGGCATGTATCTCATTGCTTGGAGTATGCATTATACAGTACTTTCTTATTATTATAATTTTATAGTTTGTATAAATTAGATTAATACTTACTTCCATGCCATCAGTTTTCCATTCTGTACTATTTGTGTCATTCATATAAAAACACTGAGATGTAAAGGAAGTTGCTGCAAAGCGTAATTGTTGAAAACTACCCTCTGTAGATCCATTGACAGTCTTGTTACAGCCCATCTTGTGACGTACACCCACATAGTATGTAGTAGGCTTAGAACAATTTGACAAGCTGTTGATATAAAAAAAATTATTGATAATAACAATAACAACAATGATAATAAAATAATAAATATCAGCAACAGCAATAACAATAATAATGGAAATAATAATAATAATAGTAATAATAATAATAATAATAATAGTAATAGTAATAATAGTAATAATATAATAATAGGTCAATAGATCAAATAAGTCAACAAATCAATTGATATCAATTTACTCTGAAGATTTATATATTGACAGAGGGTATATTCAGACGCAACGATTAATCATAGTGCAACATACGTGGAGTATTATTATTTGTGTCTGCACTAGCCAGCGATTAGTGTAAGTCACTATTTCGGAACATAAGTTGTGTTTCCTGCAAACCGCAGATTAACGTAAGCTATGGAACTTGGTCTTGTTCACTTTAATGATTTTGTCTTTGTGTAACGCAATGACCAATAAAAATTTACAATCGGTCTGCATTGGCCAATGCAAGGCTGCTCATAGAAAAACCCACTGGTGGAAATTTTAAAATTGCTAATGACTTATGCTACACCTTGTGTCCGAACACCTTGGTCATTACGCCACAGATTAGCTTACACCTTGCTTATGATATGCTCCCCTTACGCCGTGAATCTTAACATACCCAGAGAGTATACAAATCTAGGTAGCAATTAACACTGTTAAATCATAAGGTATTTTAAAGTGTGCACCAGAGACAATGAAACATTTTTGGATCAGGAGGGGATGAGGTTAAATTTTATTCAGCTACCTCACTCTCAGGGGGACGCATCCAGGTATCTTGGAAAGAGGGGTGCTCAACCCGATTACATTTTGTTAAATAAATAAAATAAAATTACTACCTATTAATTTGTGCTATCCTGGTCTCTTTTTTTTCCAAAGGGGGTTTTCTGGTCCAAAATATTCATACCATATTTACATGCTGTTTTTATTCGTACAAGGGTAGTGCTCTGGCACCCTTGGTGGTATTCATAGCAACAAAATAAAAGTCAATATATCTGATTTTGTAGTTGATGTAACATTTTAGGGGGAATGTCCCCCCCCCCCAAAGTTATCACTGGGGAATGCGTCCCTCTATCCCCCGCTCTTCTGCTGCCCATAGTGTGCACCATTGGTTCATGTGTGCAATTTACCTGTTGAGAAAGGTGTTACTATAGAAACACTTGGTATCTCCAGTAAATTCTGAAAGGTAGTCATGCGTGTCATTCCATGGTCTTGGATAGCCTTCCTCTTCACTTGCATAATACTTCTCATATGGAGTCACTCTTTGACAACTTAGTGTGCATAAATCATCATACTTGCCATAATCTACAAGAATATAACAAATATTGCATAAAAAATAATATCAGTGACACTAACAAAACTGTATTATACTTTTTGAAAGCTTTTTTTCAGAACTAAGATATGTACAGCAAGATTATACGTATTACTTGTAAGATTTTTTACAACAAGAATGGCAACAAATTTACTGCTGTATTATTGTTATGTAGTACAGTATTATTATCACAAAATCTTTAAATGATATATGTCGAGGCAAGATTATTTGAAATCACTTAAACCAGGCCTGCACTGATTTAAAAAAAATGATTGAGTCTACAGATAATATTCCAATTGGTAAACTTGGCACCTGAGTTATTAAATACAGTTACTTTTTAATACCTCCATGCTTTTACCAACTATTTTCACAAATAAACCCCTTTCACACAGAACTGTAAACTGGAATAGCGTGGTAATTCACGAATGCTGGCTTTAGTGTGGAAGGGTACTTTCCCTTCAATGCCGGCACAGTTCCGGGATTTGTTAGACCACCTCAGGCGCTAGACATATTACCATTATATTACCGTCACTGCCTAGTCCGAATGTGTATGAAAGCTGCCACAGTGTAATACCTGCTTACGCAGTGAAGCTTAACTCACTAAAGGTCAAAGTTGGAAACCTCTATTATTAAGACTGCCAATTTTACACCTTTCGCTCGGACTCTTTCACACAGGAAACTATCACATTGCCGGAATTTTACCTTCTGTGTGAAAGGGTTTAGACCGGCAATGATGCCTCCATGGTATGGTAACATTGCAGTATTTTCTGTGTGAAAGGGCCTTTAGACATAGTTACCCAAGTCCAGTTTGATGAATACTCGGGTAAAAATTCCAGTTGAGACAAGTTGGAAATTTTCCAGCTGGACCAGTTGAAACCAGTTGGACTAGTTACCATTACCAACTGGTCTAAACTGGAATTTTTACCTGCAAATATAGGCTTACATTAAGTAGAAATACTATGAATAGAAGTGTATACTGACCTTCAGTTGGTGCCACATTGGCCCTTAGGTACAGGAATACTGTATAGTTGTAGGTTTCTCCAATTTCCATATTCTTCTGACCCAGTGACATCAGGTTTATAGTTAAAGCACTATCGCACTCAATATCTACAATAAAAAATCAATTGAACAGGGTACCTAAGAAGTATTCAGTGCACAGAAAAGTACCTGTTTAGTTGACAAAGGTAAATGCCACTTCTGCGGGTGTTTGATTAGAAACTGGAAAAGCTATTCAAAGTAGTATTCAAAGCGAAATAAATTGCAAGTTTGTTTCCCTTTGTGGGCTACTTTTTTAGCTTCATTGACTGGCTTTATCGTTAATAGATTCTATAGACCAATCCGAGAAGAATAGCGCCCTCTATTGTCGCCGCCATTGCTGGGGAACTTAATTTCCCATCCCAAAACAAAATATCTTGTATGTGTTATGTAGTTTGAAGACCAAAATAACAATGAATACGTGACGATCCTTGGTAGGCCTTATCACACCATGTCGTACGTTATAATCATCGCTGACGCTGTTGTGTTTTGTTTTGGGAAATTTAAGTTCCCCAGTAATGGCGGCGACAACAGAGGGCGCCATTCTTCTTGGATTGGTCTATATAGTGGATATATACCTCTAAATATCATCAGTGTCATTTCAATACCAGGTGCACTAGTATTGCCATACATGATCACTTCATCAGTTGTCTGGTTTTCTTTGGTAGCTGGCTCAATTGTATCTCGTATAATCAAGATTTCAATTGGATTCTTTAAGTCTTTGATACTCAGTACATCACCATTATTCATAATCTCCATGCTGACAACTCTACCACTCACAGAAGAGTTGATGTACTTGTAAGGATTATCTTTCTGAGCAACAGCCTAATAAAATAAATAATTTTTGTATTATATATCATATGTGAGTAAATTGAGTTATTATTTCAATATAATAGAGAATACTATAAGCTGTAAGCTACACTTTAAGTGACATTCATTGGACTAGTAGATCCAATCTATGAACATTTAATGTTTTCATGTATGGAAACACAGTTTTGAGAGAATCGCCCATAAAGCAATCGAAAAATAAACAATTGAAAGACTATATATCTCAGAAAATTTACATGAAGGGCACTCTCCTGCATAAAAACTGATCTAAAAAGTATATTATAATGAAATATAAGTACCATAGTCTCATAATTGATTAAAACTAAATTTATCAACAATCTGACTTCAGAGCTATTTTGATGATTATCTCAATCTGATTTCACCTATGATGCGACTCATTTTGTATTCCTAACCTTTATTTTTTTACCTACTATCTGATTGGAAAAGTTCAGGTTATCTCTATTGTTTAAGGCAACAAGGTATGAGGTGCCATAGGCATCAAAAGGGTAACGCTATTAAAATACATTTGACACAAAATTGTGGGTTTTCCAGAAATTTTAAGACGTAGAAAAACATTCTTTTAACAGTGCAGAAAATGTGCTTTTCCTTGAACATTCTTGTTCATAATTTTTCTCATTCAAAAATTGTTTTTTGCAAATCCTAATAATTCTTTAGATGAAATGTAACACAATTTTACAGAATTATGTAACAAAAGCACCAAAACAAAACATTTTCATACAAATTAACAGCAGATTACTAAAGCAAGATGAAGAATTATCACGTTATGCCTACCGATCTGTGAATCTTAGAAATCTACAACACATTTGCAATCATTACTTAAAATTCCACTTTACTTGGATCCTCTGAATTTTGTCTAAATGTCTCCTAGTGTTGAAACAGTATAAAATTTAAACTGTCTAATTCGTTAAAACACCAATTCATATGTTAAAACAAAGTATAAATGTTGTTTAGATCATACTGCATGAATATCTATTGTTAATCATTATGTTCTAATTGTAAAGGCAATTTTAAGACACTTTAAGTTTGTCAAAACAATGCATTGCATGATTTTTACCTCACCATATTAGTGCCTCAACTATGTTGAATGTAAATAATGGCTTATTGTTCTCTATGGCTTTACACAAAGAATTAGTACTTAAAATCATGGCAGTAATACCTTCATGCTCAAATGGCAACCTGGTTATGTTTATTAAAAATACAACCTTTTATGGTAGTAATGAATTCAACATGGGAGTATATTCTTATTGGGTAGTCGGTAACCAGCAGTGTGTACATATTGTGATATGTGATTATTTCTTTTCGGTCCTATCACGAGACAAAACAAAACTAAAAATGTTGACAATGAGGTGGTCGTTGAATGGAACCATTGAATATACTTTTGCCATTTAATGGAATGAAATTACCTATGTCACATGATACCACAAATAAAATGGCAAGGATGGGTCATAATAGTTTACAATACATACCTGTACCATACGTTTTTGCATCATGAAGAATAGTAGATATAATTTGTTTTGCTTAACTCTGACATGTAAATGTACTGAATACATTTAAGAATAATCACAAAAAAATTTGCAAGTTGTTCTTGGGTGGGACTCGAACCCACAATCTCCAGGTAACTAGCCTGGCATCTGTACCACTAGACCACCAAGCTTGCACTTAAAGGCTTGCAATAAAATAAAGCTCAGTGGTCTAGTGGTACAGATGCCAAG
>JAOTQE010032164.1:0-10264 GCA_025631205.1 Nesometra sesokonis
TGATGTTATGTGTGTTTTCAATTTTTTTGGGTCACTTATACAATAATTTTAATTTTCTTTTCTCTGACGAAGGTGGTCAGCCTTCCCCGACGGGGGTCCTGGACCCCCTCCCCCCCCCTCCCCGCTGGCGCCACCACTGGTTTGTACTGATGTCGATAATCGCGAGCCGCAAAACACAGGCCTTGTAATGCAGTACTTATAGATAGATCATGGTGTTATTGTTCATGTAATGTGCTATACAGTAATAAGCGTAATAAAATAATACGTTTTTTAATACTCAATAGAGACTGCATACAAACCAATTTGATAGATTTATTTTTGTGTGTGTGTATTCATTCATCGATGGTTCAATTTCACATTTTTAATCTGTTTAATTAATTAAACCAATACATAATTAGTTTGAAACTAGGACAACTACCCCCAGACAATCACCCCCGGACAATTACCGCCCGCACAACTACCCCCTAGACAACTACCCCATAGGACAACTACCCCCTAGCACAACCACCTCTGCACAATTACCCCCGGACAGCTACCCCCTAGGACAACTACCCCCTAGACAATTACCCCACTAGGACAATACCCTAACCCTAACACTAACCCTACCTAACACTAACACTAACCCTAACCCTAAGCTACTGGTGGGGTGGGGGTGTGGTGACCCTAACCCTAACCCGCTGGTAGGGCGGGGTGTGGTGAGTAGTCTAGAGGGTAGTTGTCCTAGAGAGTAGTTGTCCTAGAGGGTAGTCGTCCTAGGGGGTAGTTGTCCTAGGGGGTAGTTGTCCGGGGGTAGTTGTCCTAGAGGGTAGTTGTCCTAGGGGGTAGTTGTCCTAGGGGGTAGTTGTCCTGGGGGTAGTTGTCCTGTGGGTAGTTGTCCGAGAGGGTAGTCGTCCTGAGGGGGTGAATGTCCAGGGGGTAATTATCCGGGGGTAGTCATTTGGGAGGTAGTTGTCTGGAGGGTAGTTGTCCGGATACCAAGTAATTTAATATATCTACTTACTGTATTTGTTTACTTATTTCTTTGTCAAACTAGTTTTTTTTACTTATTCATTCAAGAATTCATTTTAAAAATAATTTTAATGTATGATTTGATTTATTAATTTTATTTATTTGTTTTAGTTATTTATGTACTTTATAACTGTATATACTGTATAATTTTTTTCAGTACATAGAGTAAGCTTAACATTTGTGTTATTGGTTTCTTTTATTATTATTGTATTTATTTTATTGTGTTTATATTTATTTATAGACGCTTAAAGCGTCTCTATAAACAGCTATTCAAAATTGTCTGTCTGTCTGTCTGCCGGTCTGTCGGTCTATTTGCGTTTTGTTCTTTCTATAGATATTTTCTGATGACCAGCATTTTATGGGTGTCACTTTAAATATCTATGAGATATGAAACAATTTATTAATCATACATTAACATTTAAAATTAAATTAAAATATCGTTATAAATACACTTTTAAATGCTTACTTCTTTATTAAAACTGTATAAAATTTATTTATTTTTTGTTGCTTGAGTTATGCAAATTACGAATAACGCCTCAGGCTATTACACTCGGCGGCTTTCGCCTTAGCCGTAGTCGCAGAAATTTGAAATTTGCATAGCAGATACTATTAAGTGTGGAAGTGTGCGAATAGCATTCTGATGCTTCACAAATGAAAACCATGACAAAAATAATTCAAGAAAAATGTTCTAAATATCGAAAGGAATTGTTTAGGTGTAGACGGTAAAGACGAAGCCTACACACAATATGCAACCTAGGCAGCTCGCAGGCGCTGACCCCAGCTCAGACTTTCAATGTCGACTATTTCCCACAAGGCACTGCGATTTCGATAGGTGGCGCACCCTATTGTAAATCCACCGAATTTAATGTAATATTTAAACCAGACACCTGCGTGGACCATGAATCCTATTGACTTCATACGTTGATTTTAAAATAGGATCAGTTTTTAGACAAAAGTTGAGAAATTACTTAAAAGTAAGATTTCGTTTTGTGTTGTTGAAAATACTCTATTCATGTAGGCTCTAATAAATGACTGTGGAAATGGACTTTGTGAAAATTTGACGGAGCTAGGAACATGCTGGAGGAATTTGTGTATACTGGTGGCTGGAGCGCATCCTGACATTTACGAGAGAGAAGACAGACCTGTAGTCATGTTTGCTAGGCAGTGTCGAATCCAGAAATAGTAGACAAAAGAAAGGGTGTAGTTTAACCTACGGTACCATAGGCTCAATATTATTTGTTTTAGAACATTACCTCTAAATGCTCAGAATTGACACTCTTATACATTTAAAATAATTTTCAAAGTCTCAGAATGGGGTTGCGATGGTGATCATGGTGGGGGTGTTTATTTTGTGGTGGTGTTGATTTATTTAATAAATTACAAAATAAAATATCATTTACAGGTCTATTGGAACGATTAAATAACGGAGAGGCAGTAATAATTGCCGAGGGATACATTTTCGCATTTGAACGGCGAGGTTATCTGCAGGCAGGTGCATTTGTACCAGAAGTCATAATCGAACACCCGGAAATGGTGAAGACTATGCATAGGGAGTTTGTGCATGCGGGGAGTGATGTCGTATTAGCCTTTACGGTATGCATATATTTAATATTAACTGATAGTCTGACATCTCGTGAGATTATTTTACCGTCCATCCAACTGGATTTTACTCTTTAAATGCAGGCCTATACCAGGGAACAGAACTGTTCCCTGCCTATACCAACAAAAACTTGAAAAAAAAGTTTCATCAACCTGATCCAGGGATCGAGTCTAGGCTCAAGGACCCAATTTAAAACTTCAAGGATGGTTGATTTCATCCAAATCTCACCCATGGACCAATATAAAAAAAGTTTATGTTACAAGTATTGAGTACGACTAAGTTAGAAATGTACAAAACCTTAGAAGTAGCCTACCGTTTGTGATACACAATAGATTATTGCTGGTGGCGATATTAACTGTATTCAAGATAGATCAGTTGATAAAAAGGCAGTAAATCAAAAACGGATAACCCAGGTATTTACAATTAAAAAAAAAACATGATTAAAGATTTAAGTTGATATTTGGAGAGCATATAACAAAAGATACAATTTACATGGCAGAGAAAATCTGCTAACCTCTTTAAAAGAATAGATTATTAGTTTGTATCGAAAAGTCTAAATTATGTAGGGAATATAATACCTTGCGATATCAGACCTTCTGTTTTTTACTGATAACCAATGGATCTCTAGAAAAATTAAGTATTCAGGAGGAAAAAGAAGGTACAGGATTATCAACTCGGATTACTTAGCTGATAAGATATTTATTGAAAGCGTCATTGAGATCATAGATGAATATAAACATATCGACGATTTTAACTCATTTGATAAATGGCAGTTGATAAAAATTAAGATTAAAGAACATGCAATTCATTTTGGGCAAAATACTAAAACGGATCTACAAAAAGAAATCGAGCAACTAAATAAATCATTTTAAACATATGCATATAAAAAACATTACTATATCTAGAGAAAGAAGAAGTATTAAATGAAATATAAACTCCCGAAAAAAAGAGAATGTAGCCCAACCCCTGGAAAACAATTGTACAGTGACGGATTTGATACGGTATTTTAAAAATACCGTATAAAATACGGTATTTTTTGGCAGCACAAATACCCCATTCACACAGACCATTAAAACGGTATTAATACCGTATCTTGTAAACGCCGGCGTTCTGTGTGAAAGGGAAATACGCCTATACGCTGGCTTAAATTAATCCTCAGGACCTAGTCAAAATACCGTATTAATACCGTAGCAGGTTTTTTTCGATTCTGTGTGAAAGGTAAAGAGGGCGCATCGCCGTGTTACGCACTGATGCATAAAAAATAGAGGATAAAGTGTGACGAAACAACAACAATCTCAAACGCGCGAAAAACCGACCGTCATTTTTATAATACTCCTACCGCGAGCGATCCCTTTCAGACAGGAATACGGTATTAATACGGTATTTTGACCAGCTGTGTAAAAAGGGTAAACGCCGGCGTGTTTATAGTAGGATTGGGGGATTTTGTATGTGAAAGGGGCTAAAGAGGCCCTATTGCGAAAGATACCGTATTGTTAACCCCATTTCTGCTGTCATTAAAAATACAGTATTCTGTTATGAAGAATTTGGGGTGGACTTGTTCGAAAAAGTGCACATCTTCAGCAATTTTATAGCCTATGGAGGCAATACAGCATCGTAAAGAATACTGGATGGATTTTTTTGGGGAGATCAGGCTTAGCAGGCACTATTGATTCCACCAACAACAGTGGTTTGTTAACAAACATCGCTTTCGTCGTTTTCGTCATGAACGGCTATAATACATTGTTAACACTAGGTGATATGTCATGCGTGAGATGTAAAAATTACTTGCGACTTTTGACCAAAGCCAATGGAAATTAAATACACAGTAAAACGTCCATGCACATTTATGGAGACTTTCGAACTGGACCACCCAAGAAGTAGTGTCAGCAGAACCAGGACACTAGATTTTTGATACCGTATTTTATATGGCATGGTGTTTTTATAACGTATTTTGAGTTTTGCAGCAGAAACAGATAATCCCTCTTTTTATAACCCAAGAAAGATCGACTCAACTAATAATACTATTTGTTGACAAGGGTTTGTTGGCAATAAATAACTTAATTGAACAGTCCATTGTTGCTATAATATTATTATCTTTTTACAATTTTTTCCACTGTCAGTAACTGCGATTATTTCCTAATGTTTCGATTTTTTTTTATTATTGTGACATTCTCGCTTTTACTAATCAGTGTTCCATTTAGCCTTTCATTTTCCAACAACAAAGTGGGAATTACCTAAAAACCATAACAGTGTGACATGGTAAAGAATGATGGTCAATGGTTTATCTCAAATCTCAGAGTGTGTGCACGTGTATCACAAAATACAAAACCGGCAAACATTCCGCAACATATGATTTAATGTCAATTGCACATCGCTGTATTCATTAACAAACAATATTCTGCAGCGATGTAATTTTTATTTTCAATTTACCATTACCTCTGTTGTAGTACTATGCTCACCGAAAGAAGATGCAGGTGATAAACAGGGAGGTGGACCTGGAAAAGATCAACCGAGAAGCGTTGAGAATTGCCAAAGAAGTTGCTGACGAATCAGGAACGCTATTAGCGGGAAATATCTGCAATACAGGTGTTTACAAACCTGGTGATACTGAATCATACACAAAAACAAAGTTAATGTTTAAGGTAAGAAGGTATAGAGCAACTTGTCTTTTTATAGTTACAGACATTTCATAAAACGTCATGTATATTCTAAGTTGTCCTTCTTTTGCTGATGTTGCGGTTAGTTGTATTCCTTGAGTATGTCTTGCTGTATAATGGTGTCTGTCATAAATTGATAGATTACTGTCAATAGACATTGTCATTTTAGGAACAGATAGAATGGGCACTGGACTACGATGTGGACTTCATTGTTGCTGAGACATTTCCGACTCTTGGGGAAGCTAAGTTAGCTTTGGAAGCTATCAAGGAATATGGAAAAGGTAATAACAACTCTTTTTATGTGGAGTTTTTTAGTGCTGTGACGTGCAATTCTATCGAGAACAAACTCCCATGGTGATTACCGATTTGACGTATCTGTGGCCTTGTGTTCTTTATGACGTTTGGCAATTGTAACGTTTTTATTGATTATGACGTCATCTATTACATTTTGTCTGTTTGGTATGAAAACATTTCCAATTGTAATTTCTTTCAAAGGAAAGACAAATGAACACTTTCGTTTCATAGTTTATTCATTTTTTAGTACAAACGAGCATTTACCAACTCAAAGGCTCAAATCATTGCATATTGGTACAAATAACCTTCTATTATGTTTATCACAAAGCATCAGCGTCGTATCGGAGGGGTGTTTAGAGCTGGTTTAGAGTGTTTGAATACCCCCCCCCCCCCACTCATGAGAGGTAGAAAAATGAAACGGCACATGTGGAAAGGTTTCGCCAGTTTTTATCATTTGCTATCAAAACACATTGAACCAAGGTCAAATCACTCTGCTACGATCATTTCTATAGCCGATAACAGCCCATTGTTAAGTGGATAAGTTTTATATTTTCTACTTTTCCGATAAAACAACTTAACCAATCATACCATGTTATATATCAAATTTAAGCTCATGTAATTCCCTCCAAGAATCCGTCTGGGCCAGCACAAACAAAGAAATAGTTCACGAGTGAGCGAGCAATATCCGAGCTTGAAACCGTCAAAAACCTATGATTTAAGTAAATTATCTATCTAAATCGGCCTGAGGTGCTGTTACAAATCGAATTTTCCAGATGAAACTGTAGGAGATTTTTCAAATTATTCTTCATAGATAGGTAAAGTAATAATTTTTACAACGTAATCCGTTTAGGCCATTACATGAAAATCATAAATATAATACTTGAAACGTAATTTTCTTCAAAAATTCGAGTTTTCTTCAGTGGTTAAGGCGACCTTGGAGTGCAAATGATACGTTTCCATATGATAAATACGAAGATTGGCCCTCGGAAAAGAAGCTTGAAGTCAATCGTACCACGACAAAAAGCCGTAAAATAGCAGAAATAACGGTTTTTTTTTATTTTTGGCCTTATCAATCCACTGCTCCCTCCCTATACTACTCTTCTCAAATTCCTGGATACACCCTGAATCATATTAGGTATGCATATCACTAACATCACCATCATTGCGCAGCAACACAGAATTCTGTGTTGAACCATGGAGGAATACAGTACATGATAATCCAATGCTTAATTTGGAAGATATATTTAAAATATTTTATTGCTTTATTGATTAACAGGGCTTCCGTCTGTTGTGTCTTTTATCACTGCCGGGCTTAATGTCATAAACGGAGAAGTTACAACATTGGATGATGTCACTCTGGCCGATGCTTGTAAACAATTAGAAGATGCAGGAGCAGATGTCGTTGGTTTGAACTGCTCCAGAGGACCAGCTACATTGCTACCGATTATGGAAAAGGTCCGAGCCGTTTGCAAGGTAAGATGCTTGGTTTCAGTATATCTCATACTTAAGTTGTAAACAGAAATCTGAGCAGTAGTCAAGTCAAGACGCTTGTTTCCAGTAGATATGTGTTTGTTCACATGTGGTAGTTACCAATAAATATTGAACTGAAAACCCAAAGAATCGCCATGTGTGCTTACATGGAGTATACCTTGATTAAATATAATTTCACTTTTTATTACAAATGTTCACAATTAACAAAAGAATGAACTTAAAAACCCAGATCAATTATTGAAAATAAATTATATTCAGATATATGCGTGGGAAGACAATTTAAAGTAAAAGTATGTTCATAAAAACAATACTTTCAAGTATTATTTAAAAAAACAAACATTAATATTAAATTGTATCATTTAAAATTAAATAGCGTTCCATTATACTTTTAGTGAAGCGGCCATCGCACACGAGATTATGACGAGCATTCCAAATTGTATAACTGTTTGAGGTGGCAAGTCGACTTGAATTTTTTTTTTCAGAACTCTACATTTCTTTTTGTTAATATTAAAAATGTATGTTAGTCGCTTACCATTGTCAGGTTTTATAATTCCCTACTACCATTTCTATACAAAATAAGTCGCATTAAAAGAAACCTTTAGTTTTAATGTCTTCTACTAGCCGACTACACTTAACCGAGTTCTGCTTCAATAACCATACATACCGTATTAATATTTTATTAACTGTTTACATAAACATTTTTTGTTCAGGTAGATCTAATTAGATCATTTTTAACACATGTATAGATTCCACAACAATATGTTAACACATTATCTTGTTGTAGGGACATCTGGCAGCCGTACCTGTCCCATATAGAACTACAGCAGATGAGCCAACGTTTTTCAACATGGTTGATCCAAAAGATGGTAGGAATTTACGTTTTCTTGTTACGATACCATTGCATGCTTTCATAAATATTGATTAGGTATGTTGTCCAACTCCATTAGGAAATGTACCAGTTCAATTATTGCAAATTGTTAGTCAATCATGTAGTTTTTACCGGTTAAATAATTATTTAGAACCGACTTAAATAATTATTAAAGACTTAGTAACTAAGAGCGGTTTAGTATGCATTTTATTAGTGTAGACCTAATATTAATTTATTTTCAAAATTATGTGAATATGGGTGTTTTAAAAACAGTCTTGTAACTAAACTGAAACTGTTCATCTGGTTTCAATATACGAGAGTGTAAATTTAACTTTTGACAAATAAAGCAAATTTACTGACCTGACTAACAGTTTCAGCCACGTTCACCAAACGGTAGCCATCTTCAAAGTGACGGTTATGCAATCCGCTCACCCTTAGGTGGCCCATTACAATTTGTTTGCGATTTAAATTATTTTTCTATACGCATCATGGTGTCTTATTACACCACTGCGGTAGCGATGTGGCCGTTGGATTACCTTAATATTTTAATTAACCGAAAGTAAGTACACCACACAAAAATTATTTCGAAGTTTAAACTTTTAAAAATTGCTCATTCTTCAAATTTAAATGTTTATGATACAAAAACCTTACAGTGTGAGAAAGAAATTATTACTCTTCATGCAAAAGTTTACTAATTTGGACAAGTATTGACGGAGGAATCGCTAACATTTCTCAACGCACCATCTAAATTTATGTTTCAATTGAATTTCTTTTCCGAGTGAAGAGTAAGGCCACGACTACCTCTGTATATGAAATACAATGCGCGATCTGTGATTGCACATACAATGGGAAACTGGGAGAAGGCTGGGGAGGAGATTGAATAAACACCAGAAGAAAACAGAAAATGTGCAACGGCGGAAGAAGAATTATACTCGCCAATCTCACAAGGACTCCCTATCGGGAATCAGCGGGTCGGCTATGGCGGGGCACGCCTTGCAAGGAAGTCACCTAATTGATTGAAACCATCACAATATCATAAAAACACTAGACGCATCACAGGGGCGGATCCAGGATCCACCGAAAGGGGGGCCAACTTTCATGTCAACGTAGATTCGGATGGGCGTGGTTGCCCGTTTTCTTCAAAATTATGCAAAAAATGTATTTTTTTGTTTCAAAAGGGGGGACAGGGTCCGTTAGGCTTCCCTTGGATCCGCGCTTGCATCAAATAGCCGATACGGATCATGCGTAGAGTAGACAGGGCTAAGCATCGAGACGAAGAGGCCTACTTATACGACGCTGTTGTTAAACGACCGCCACCAACGTGAGCGGATTGCTTAACAACAGAGCCATCACTCTGAAGATGGCCACCGTTTGATGGTAACTGAAACTGTCAGTCAGGTCAGAAAATTGGGTTGGTTTGTCAAAAGTTTAAACTTGCAACAGGGGCGGATCCAGGACTTTTCAAATGTGGGGGTGGCAGTTCACAGACCAGATATATTTTTAATGGAATATTAACCGCGCCAGGGGGTGAGCTTGGGAGGGGGAGGATCCCCCTACCATGTAAAATTCTTGAAATTAATAAACCTCTAGACTCTCATACAGAGCATCTTGCACTTTAATACAGTCGGAAAATTTGCGTTATTTTATATGCTAAAAGACACATTAGAGTCCATCAAAATGTTCCTTTTTCCAAATCAGCCTGTTTGGTTTCGAAGTTTAGACTTCCGAGCGAAGCAAAAAATATAAGCTGGGGACCAGAACCGGTCTTGGTCCCCGGTCGGGGTCCAGGGGCCGAACGCCCCGGAAAATTGTCGTCATTTTACATGCTAAAAGGCACAATAGAGTCCATCAAAATGTCCCGTTTTCCATATCATCCCCCTCCCATACAAATTTATAAAAATAACAGACAATCATACAGAGCAATCTTGAACAATACAGTCGAAAAGTGGGATCCCAATTAAAAACATGTTGGGATTTTTTTTGCTGTCTTTAAATTTTTTACTGTTTTATTTATTTTTTTTTTGGTTGATGACGGGGGAACGTGCCCCGTGGCCCCCTTGGATCCGCGCCTGTACACTAATCATATAACTAATGAAGTAAAACGATTAAATTTGAATTGATTATAATATAAAAGGGCATAACGTTTTGAATTTGAATAATAAATATACTATTAAATGCCTATATTTTCAAGAATAGGGACAAGTATGGTTCGAATTGCGACAATATTTCAACTCGGTTTCGATTCCTTCAGTGTTTTTCACACCTCGTACATATGGCAAGCCGTTTTATCATTTACCTCTGAATTGCAGTTAACTTGAATGCATTACAGTTAACTGTAATTCATTT
>JAOTQE010032175.1:0-10264 GCA_025631205.1 Nesometra sesokonis
TGTGTTCAAGTTACATCAGGGATTTTGTCAGGCCTGGGCCTAGTAGTAATAAAAAGTGACTTCCTGAAGGAGAAGAATACAAACATAGGCATATTATTTTAGCAAAATAACCAAACAAACCCAGTCAGTATACATGCAAATGAACGTCAGCGTGCGAATAAGATGCTATTTTTACCATTTCTCCATGTTTTTACGTCAGCGTGCGAATAAGCTCTTATTCACACGTCAGCTTCACACGTCAACGTGCGAATAAGCTCTTATTCGCACGTCAACGTGCGAAGAAGCTCTTATTCGCACGTCAACGTGCGAATAGCCTCAGCCATATATTAATAAGAACGAATAAATACTGAATGATTAAACAATTAACAGAATAACATTAACAGCAATCAATAAAACAAACATAAATCCTAGAGTTTCCAGTTTCCATATGAATATTTCCTCCCTAGGCCTAGGCTATGCTCCTAAGCTGTAGCCCAGGCATCACCCAGCAGCCATTCCATCCCACAATGACCCAGCTCATACTCCCCACCACGACACGATCAGTAGGCCTAGCCTTTACTGTTTTGTAAGTAAACTCACTGTGTAATAAGATAACAGACCGGTCTCTTGATCGAGAACAAACCATCGATACTGCCAACCTTTCATTACATTTGTCCATTTACTAAGTGGGCCCTCCATCCCGAAACCAAGAAGGGGAACGTGCTCAGACATCTCGTGAGGGTACGTCAAAAGTAGAAAATGACCCCTAAAAAAGAAAGAAAATGTGAAATTGAATTCGCTCGAAATAAAAAGCGCCCTCTATATTGTGTCAATTTCTAATTTAAATGGTAAGTTCAATTTCTCAGAGTCGATGCTAATTTTGTAAGTTTCTACCAGGGTCTGTTAGGCCTTGCCTGGCTAGAGTTACGACAAGGTAAATGTAGTTTCGATATATTTTGCGTTCACATGTTGAGTATGATTAGGATGCAATTTTAAGCTATTTTTTTGAATGATAAGCTAGGCCTAGTCTAGGGCCCTAGGCTAGCCTGCTGGATCAACTCAGAACTTTTTGCACCACCATCCCAGCCCAACAGGCACCACCCACTCATCTGGCTGCACTGCTTACCGGTTGTGTACACATTATGTGGTTTGATGGTAGCCTACGTTCCACCAGTGTTGTATAGGCGGAAATAACTTCCCCAGACATCAGAAAACGAATCTAACATCAGTAGGCCTGGACAGTGAGGTTCTATAATTATGAAAAAAATTATATAATTTCTAAGCAAATCAAAATTACTGCTTTTTATTTATTTACTCTGTTTATTACTTAAATTTATTTTAATTTGAATTAGTTTTTTGTGTATTAAGCCTAATTTAGAGAGAATTACCGCACCACACGAATATATGCCCAGTAGTTGATTCAGAATGTATAAAAATAGGCTCTGGATATATTTACGTGAAATGTTTCAAATTCCAGCTCACTGATTGGTGGATCAGGCTTGACCCTAACCTTAAAAATACTCTCCCTATACCTTAAGCACTAGAGACTGCCGTAAATTTAACCACTTCGATAAAAATAACTGTGAAAAAGACTTGGAATTCTGTTCGCAATTTGAGATTATAGTGAGTTTTGTGGCAACGAAAATTCTCAGCAGGACACATTGACGTCGTTAACTTCTAGAATTCCTCATTTTTCTTACTTTACAAGGGAATCCCTTTACAAGGAAAATTTAGCTATGTCATCCATCGGAACCAGTGGCGGCGCTACGGGGGGGGGGGGATCCCACTTGTATCAATACACAGAATATATTACTTTGCAATAGAATATTATTGGCCAATTTCTCAGAGTCGATGCTAATTTAGTAAGTTTCTACCAGGGTCTGTTTAGGCCTTGCCTGGCTGAGATTACGACAAGGTAAATGTAGTTTCGATATATTTTGCGTTCACATGTTAGAGTATGATTAGGATGCAATTTTAAGCTATTTCTTTGAATGATAAGCTAGGCCTAGCCTAGGGCCTAGGCTAGCCTGCTGGATCAACTCAGAACTTTTTGCACCACCATCCCAGCCCAACAGGCACCACCCACTCATCTGGCTGCACTGCTTACCGGTTTTGTACACATTATGTGATTTGATGGTAGCCTACGTTACACCAGTGTTGTACAGGCGGAAATAACTTCCCCAGACATCAGAAAACGAATCTAACATCAGTAGGCCTGGACAGTGAGGTTCTATAAAATATGAAAAAAATATATAATTTCTAAGCAAATCAACTGCTTTTTATCTCTGTTTTTTACTTAAATTTATTTTAATTTGAATTAGTTTTTTGTGTATTAAGCCTAATTTAGAGAGAATTACCGCACCACACGAATATATGCCCAGTAGTTGATTCAGGACATGTATAAAAATAACTGTGAAAAAGACTTGGAATTCTGTTCGCAATTTGAGATTATAGTGAGTTTTGTGACAACGAAAATTCTCAGCAAGACACATTGACGTCGTTAACTTCTAGAATTCCTCATTTTCCTTACTTTACAAGGGAATCCCTTTACAACTAAAATTTAGCTATGTCATCCATCCATCCATCCATGCCGCCCCCCCCCCATTATTAAAATCCCACTTGTATCAATA
Organism: Nesometra sesokonis; assembly: GCA_025631205.1. Lineage (NCBI taxonomy): Eukaryota > Metazoa > Echinodermata > Crinoidea > Comatulida > Antedonidae > Nesometra > Nesometra sesokonis. Next base: position 2,610 of record JAOTQE010032175.1, read on the forward strand.
CACAGAATATATTACTTTGCAATAACAAACAGGAATATTATTGGCCAAAATGTTTTCATACGTCACATAGGCCTAGCTTCGTATTTTCGTTTTTCAATTTTTTTTTTAAGGGTCAAAAATTATTTTTTATTTTTTTCAGACTAGTCAGTGGTTTTGTTATATTTTTTAGAAGTGTTTTGTCGAAAGAAGCATCCACATAGTTCTCGCCGTTAAGGAGATATGAACATTTAAACAACATGCTATCATAAAATCAGCCTTAAACGTTAATTTTGTTGATTATGCAGTTAAACTGATTCACTATGTTTGTCATCATTTTAAGATGCCTTACCAATTCATTATAAAAGGCGTATTGGGTACAATCTCCTAACCTATCGATTGAAAGCCGAAACCCTTTCTGAAAATTTTAGGTGTACTAAAATTGTACTCCTCAACAGATCCAGGTATGCTGCAGTTTGTGTCTTAGTGATAGAAATTTACCAAATTTAGTGTGCTGTGAATGGCACACTTCAAAGGCATTGTTCAGGGCTCCCAAATCTGATTAGTCTGGGGTCTCTAGAAATTTTACGTCATCTCCTGGGCTCCAGGAAATATCCAATTCTCTCCAGGAATTTTAATTCTTTAATGATTTTCTCAAAAAATGTTGATAAATTATCAATAAAAACAAAAGATATGCAGTATTTTTCACTTACTTGGATACTGAATGGTATTTTAAAGATTTGTTTGTCAGCAATTGTACCAATAGTATAGTACCTTTTCATTTGCAATAAAAAAAAACATTGTTGTTCATATAATTTCAGTTTTTAGATAAACATAGAGCACCTCAAAATTGGTTTTTCAACTTGGGAGTTCTGATTTTTGGTATGTTTCAATAAGGAGTGATCACACTCACTCACAGGTATGCTCATAGAGGCCTATAATTATGGAGATATTTAGAGTAGGACCAAAACCAACCAAAATTGCATACCTGACAAGTTTTGTGTGTTGGAAAATTTACCAGTATAAATCAGGGGCGGATCCAGGACCCGCCGAAAGGGGGGCACACTTTTCTAGTCCGGGATGGGCGTGGTTTCTGACTTTTTTTTTAATGAGCAAAAAAAAAAAGAAGGTCTTCTCCCCATTTTGGTGGTCTAGTACCCCTATTTTAACCGTATTTCCAGTTTTTCTGGTTAAATTTTGACCCGGCGCACCTAATAAAAGGGGAGGGGCGCAACTACTTTTTAGACGATAATAGGGGCATTCGTCGGTTGCGCCCCCCCCCCCCCCCTAAATCCGCCCCAGTAAATATTTTTAATTGGGAGAACACTGAACCTTTTTTATTTCTTACAGTGACAAAATCAGAGAATACAGTACAGAAGTAACCGGAAATATGTGCTTTGGTCCATTAAAGAGACTATGTCACTGGGGGCCGTTTGTTGCCCTCTTTCTAATTATGTATATCACCACATTATCAGTCTACTGTGACCTTGTGTACTGGCCGCCAACTTTTAACAGCTATGGCAGTATCGTGCATTTTGTTATCTTATCATCTTGGATCTTCTTCATCCTGTATCATTATTTCAACGCTGTGTTCAGAGGGCCTGGTTTTGTTCCATTGGGATGGAAACCAGTAAGTTATTAATAAAAACTTGTTTCCCTATAGTTACTTGATTTTTGTTTAAAATGGTTTGAAATATGGAATTCTTTTTACTCATAAATGTAAGAACACTGATAATATTTTACACAGTGGAGTTTAACTCAGAGGTCCCAAGTCTCCTGAAAATTGCAGGAGTCTCCTGATTTTTTGAGTCATCTCCCACCTTCCTGAAAAAATACATTTTTCTCCCAAAAAAAGGTGGGTCTTGGCCTAGCCTGGGAGCAAAATCGGTTGTCCCTTCAAAAAATACCAACTCTGCTCAGTTTGAAATACAATTTATACAATAATATAGATATCATATTGATATTTACTTTTTCTGTGTTTTGTTTTTATTGTGATGCATTGCACATTTTCATTTACGCAAATTTGATCGACAAAGCAGCCGACATAAAATCTCCTGATTTTTCACTTCTCAAACTTGGGACCTCTGTTAACTAATTACTAAAGTTTAACTTTCAAATCTTTCAACTTTTGGAATAAATACATAAAAGTATCCCAAAACTTATGTTAATAAACAGTCGATAGATTTATCTTTTACTTGTGACTAGCCTATTTGCTGGGCTACTTAATTGGAGCTTTCACTAGCCTTTCTAACATGATTTACAATCTTTCACTATTTTTATCTATGTATATGCTAGTTTTATCATTTTATGGATGTTTATAAAACTAACTCATATACCATAGTTTTTTGTTTTGGTGAAATTTTCAAACATTTCACTAGATCACTGGACTCCGGGAATAAGCCATTTCACGATTTCAACTACACATGTAAATGATTAAGGTCAAGTCATAAAAAATACGCATGAAAATGATTACGGTCAAGTCATAAAAAAAATGCACGGCTAATTGAAAAGGAATATAATTCAGGGATGTAGCTAGAAAAATTGCAGGGTGGGCCGTAAACAATGTAAGGGTGGGTGGCATGATGACCAAAAACGGTATTTTTACCTTTTTCAGAGGCTTAGGGTGGGTGGCGTGTTCAAATTAGGCTGGGTGGAAGGTCTTAAAATAAGCTTTAGGGTAGGTGGAACATTTTTAGGGTGGGCGGCTCCGCCCACCTCCGCCCTGCATAATTACATCCCTGATATTTGCCACGCGTCATGACTGACTTGACCTTAATCTACACATGTGCAGTTGAAACCGTGAAATGGCTTTTTGATATTTAGGAATGAGATATTTACCAGCCCAGACTAGTTTTTACTAGACATTTACAGTGGGCTGTACTTTAGATCGAGCCCTGATAAAAGATCATGGGTTCCAATTTGAAACATACATTCAAATTGTATACCTGCCAACATTTGTTGGCTCCAATGCGTGAGACAAACACCGACACCACTATGTGGACCACATCCTCTTCAATTTTGATCTGACAAACAAAAAAAAACATCACCTGACCATTTTTGGCCGTTTCTACCCAAATTAACACTGTTTTGGGTCGATTTTTACCATATTTTGCTCAATATTGTCGCGTGTGAGAAAAGCTATTAAGATGACTGTTTATGAGTGAGGATTCTTCTAATGCGTGAGATAAATTGATTTATGCGTGAGATGTCAAAAATAGGCTCCAATGCGTGAGACTCACGCATAATGCCTAAGAGTTGCAGGTATAAAATTGTATATTTTAAATGATTCCACCAGTTATTATTCGGTCATTACAACTTAAACATTTTTTCAAAGTAGTGTAATATTAATATTTTTAATAAAATATTGTTTGTTACTATCAGATGTCATATTGTTTGTTTATTGTTTTGTTTATAAACCACCAAATTGTTTATTTAATTGATAACAATGTTTTAATTATTAATCAATGTATGTACATGTTTTAAATTCAACTGCAAAATTTTAATCTTATAATTACCTCCATCAATGAAGCTGGTAGGATATGATTACATAAGTGGCATGGTCAAAGGACCGATGTACATGTTATTATATGAATTTACAATAATATGAGTACTTTATATGTTTATGAAATACATTTTTTCATTTACTAGTAATTAACATTCTAACGATTTTAGGAAAATATAGAAGATTGTAAGAAACTGCAATACTGTGGCGCTTGCCAGGGTTACAAAGCTCCCCGCTCACATCACTGTAGACATTGTAAAAGGTATGAATAAAAAATTAATAAAATTAACCTAAAATTCTAAGAAGAGTGAAGAACACCGATTGAACAATCTGCTTATGCCTGCTCCATCTTACCAGTAGCAACTACATTATCTTATTTATTACCTAAAATTAAAATAAAGATCCAAAAAAGTCATACTCAATTATGTCGCATATGTAATATCCAATCAATGTGGTTGCAATAAAGATAATTTGATTTGATTTATTCTGTCAATGCTTGCCTGTCACCCCACGGCAACCCAAAATTTGCATCAGTCAACCATCTTGTAACGTTGTTTGACGGGCTGCTGGTATATTAAGTCTGGCGATACAACTGTGTATGTAGTGACTACAAAAGATATGTTTATTGACATCTCACTGTGCAAACCTTCAAACAACTAAATTTAAAGTCAGATTGGTTTAAATCTTTGCAAACTGCAAGATTGAGACAAGAAGAAGGACCTTATTGATTTTGGGTCTTCTTCGATTATTATTTTGTACAAATAAATAAACAGCATCATACGCGACCTCTCTCAAAATGGAAGGGGCGCTACAGTTTTTAATATCACCGCTAGAGGGCACCGTCATCGTCGGTGGTGAAACATTGTACACTGTGGATTTATACCAGTATACAGTTTTGTTCTAAAAGGTATCTTTTTATTGTTATTATCATTATACAAATGAAACATAGAAGTCTTTATAGTATCATACCCTAAGATATCGCACAAGAAGTTATTGAGAATTAGGCAAATAAATAATGGGATATATAAACAAATACAAAGGAATTTTTTTTTTTTTAATTTGTCTTATAACTTCAGTTATATAGATCAGTGATGTAGCTAGAGGGATCCAAGGGTGGGTGGCAACAATGTAATGGTGGTATAATGATTAAAAACACTATTTTTACCTTTTTCAGAGGCTTATGGTGGATGGTAGATTGAAATTAGGCTGGATTTTAGTAAAATTGTATACATTTGTGTAAATACTTGACTTTTTGAGTGTAATCTACTTCGCAAAGCAATATCTTTCATATTTGATATTAGCCATTCATCAATATGTTGACGAGTTTTAGTTCAAATTGCACACTAATGATTTCATCTGCATGACCAGAAGCGCTGATTAACATGATTAACACTAGATCTACTCAATCAGATTGCTTCAAGCTCGCACTTCTAAGAATGTTCAGTCTTTGACAATTTGCTTTGCAAGTAAATATGTTAAAAATGAAAAATTGAGCTTGCAGAAAATAAGTGACCGTTTAAAATTTCTTTAAATTATATGTCATAAAATGCTCTTTTTTTTCGATACTGTATAACCATCAAATGCAGGTAGTGAATGAAATTAAATTAATAATTCATACAGTATTATCAAATAAATCCAAATTTAGATTTCTTACAAAGGCTTGTCCTATGAGTGTTGTCAATATTTTACTTTGTTATCAACCATGTTGGCCTATCAAACAAGACGAATCACATTTTTGGTGAGATCAAATTGACATAATATCCAAAATAATTCTGTAGTCATATTTTTGAGAAAATTAAAATATATATGTTTTGAGTACTTTTCTGCTTACAATTCATAATATTGCCACATGAAAAATGAAAAAAAGCTGATTTTGTAAATAACTTTAAAAGAAATATAAATTATACTAAGGTCACAGCACCCTTTGAAAAAAATAACACCCTCTGACTTGGTAGATCTACCTTGCTAAATTACTAGGGAGATCTACCTAGTAAGGTAGTATATAATTACTGTACCCTGTCTGTTGATGTTATTAATGCCTTAAGGGTTTATTCTAAATAATGGCTGTATTTTCTAGTATACTTGTAGAGCATTGCTGACCATATCGTTGGTAGTATCCCTTGATATGGTAGTTTTTATAGGTTAAACTCTGATAACTACAGTACCTTTTATCCACCTTGTCACTACAAGTATCTACCATGTTAACCAAGTTATTTTTTCAAAGGGCACTAGAAATTGGGGTAAAAAAAATAATTTTGCAACATATATTTTAGGTAAGTTTTTATGCTAGAAAGTGTCCTTAATGGAGATTTTTAAAGGATGATGATTAATTTGTTTATTTTAGAGTATGTTGTGACTGATTATTTTCAAATTAAAAGTTTAAATTAGACCTTTTAATAAAAGGTCTAATTTAAAAGTTTTATGCTCATTAGTTGTACATCCCCATTAAAATATTTGGCCTAATTTTAACACAATGGATAATTGGATTAGTTTACCCTTGATTACGCTGTACAGTATATTGTATCCTTTATAAACATTTAATGTGATAAGCCAGTGAGGTGGTTAATTCAAAATTATCTTAATTGATCAATCTCTCTAATGGGAATGTACACATGTTTCTTGTTTAAATTAAATAGGAATAATGTCCTTTTATGATTGATCGTCATTGTATACACAGGCCTTTAGGCAGTGGCATTGTTTTTCATGAGATATTCCTAGTCCTTGGACAGTATTGAACCCAGGATCTCAGGATTGTTAAGCAAGCATCTCAGCCACCAAGCTACAGCGCCACTACTGTTTTTAGCAGATTGTCCAAAACAATGTGTGAGACAAGGTGTTAAAAAAGTTTCGCCAGTATGTGTAAATAAGATGAAAATAAATATATGAGCCATGACATGTCAAAACCACCGAGTTGTAGGAAAATTGAAAATTTAGTTATTGTTGTAACCATATTACAAATTTCGCAACCGTTAAAATGAGGGGTCGATTATCATAATCGGACATCTTCTGAAGTTATTGTACAAAATATACACAATTTCCTTTGTATTTGTTTATATTTCCTGTAGTTTATTTGCTTATTTCTCAATTAATTCCAGTGTAACAACTTGGTGGTTTTGCCATACCTTGCCTCATGTGTATTTATATTATGTATGTTTAGTTTATTACTGTCAACTTATTATTAAACCTTTTTATTTGTCTGTTGAATGTAATAAAAAAAATAGGTAAAATTAATGGAATGCGTCTAATTTTAACAGATGTGTAATGAAGATGGATCATCATTGTCCGTGGATAAACAGTTGCTGTGGCCACTTTAACCATTCTAGTTTTACATACTTCCTCATTTTTGCACCCCTTGGCTGCATACATGGTGCAAGTGTGCTTATTCTAACAGTTTATCATCAAGTCTTTAAGGTAAATATTGTTTTTATTTTGTGCCACAATCTATAGTGAGGTATCTTGTACCCCTTTTACACTGCCAAACGAAATACAATCCCAGGATTTTCCCGCAACGATTGCGGACCTAGTTCTCTTTTACACCAGACGAGACATTGCGGGACAAATCCAGTTTACGATTGCTTACAAATAACCTAAACAGCGCCTCCAAGATGTAGTTAAGGGATTTGCCCTTTGTCGTCTGTTTTTATTTTTTGGTACTTTAAAATATAAACAAATCAATTATAAAATTACATTCAAATATAAACATATCTATTTTTAAATTACCCACACCATGCAATAAAATATTCTACTATGAGAACTTATTCAAGGCAATATAGTTCTCTTTTAGTACCACTAGAGGACAGCATCAGCAGTTTCTAATAGAAACATTAAGGTAGCTTAAATATCGGCACATATGTAAGCCAACAGCACACGTCAACAAGCACTTGTGTCACATCTGTGCAGTGAAATTTCATGTGGCGATGGTGCACTACAAGGTTTTTAACATTTTTAACAACTACTCGTGCCATTGCCGTGTGCGGGGGTGTTTTATACTTTACCCTTAAGCAGTGTAAATGATTTTGGCTGTGTTCGAACCCTGGAACATCAGAAACTGCAAATTAACCATGCTTACCACAAAGCTACAGTGCCAATTTCAATGGTGCTATCATAGATTTATTATTACAGCTAGATGGTGAACTTCCACAGAATAGATAGCCCAAAGTTCAATCCCATGGAAGCG
>JAOTQE010032186.1:0-10263 GCA_025631205.1 Nesometra sesokonis
ACACATTTTTTGATACACGTATCATAAGTAAATGGAATTCTCTACCACAATATGTCATACAAAGTACAAACATCAACAGTTTCAAACGTAACTATGATAACTACATATCCAAGAGAGGAGGCAATCATTACGAGTAACTACTCAATGCCTCCTGTTTCACTTTAAGGTAAGTCACTTTAAGGTAAGCCTGCAGGGCTCTTAAGTTGCGAAGTACAAAAATTAGGGGTTTTGTGACTACTGTAGCACCACGTATTTGCCAATTTTAACCAAAACATGGAAAACAATAATAAGGTAAACAATAATAAGGTAAACCCTCGTTGACATGACTACCAAATTTCATCGAAATCTGCGAATCGTACAGTGGTAAACAAATCCAGACAGACAAACAGACACGGTGCGTAAGAAATAAGTACAGGCGCTTTGTAAACAGACTTGTTGCTCTGTACAATAAGTACAGATCAGGCACTCTGTACAATATTGTACATAATGTTTAAAATGGTGTTTAAATTGTTTTCAGGTCAAACTGCTTTGTGGAACAAAACATGAACTTACAAGTGTAAGTGAGCCTGTTACATGTAAATATGACATGGACTTTATGACGCCTTTAGTTTGCCACAACCATTCACTGCTAGGTTGGTATATTCAATTTTATTAGTCTTCCCATATAGTGAAGCTTATTGGAGGCTATTGTTTTTACAATGCTTTTCTGCTGCTGCTTCTGCAGTAGTTGTGAATTTGTCTGGAAAAATTATATACTGGATTGATTATCCTTGTTCACTGATTGGTTAAAAGCGTGTCACATGGTGAAACATAATCCAATCACCAAAGTACTATTTATGGATCCGTAAATAATAAAAGACTATTTACGGATTCTTTCCAAATTTCAACACTAGATGGCGCTATCTCATGTGACCCGGCGCTGGTGGTAACGGTTGCGACTGCAGTGTTCAGCACTGCACTGAACTCAATCAATGAACAAGAATGTATGAATCCAGTACTATATATAAAACAAATATATACTGAGATGAAAGGCTCTGGATCATAGCTATGGGTCCCTCAGTGACTGCAAAAGTACTTTTGGCTTTGGGGCTGCACCCCTCAGCAAATAGTAGTTTTGCAGCCACTTTGGGACCCATAGTTTTAACCAGAGCCTTTCATCTCAGTATATATTTGTATATTATAAAAGGCTGGTATTCTCGACAGTTAGTCCAGGACTAAACTTAGAACAGTGTTAGTTGATCCTGGCCTATCCATAACACTAGTTTCTCAGCAAACACAATTTAGATTGCTGTATTCCAGGGGTTGGACAAGCATTAGAAACCTTTGAGAATGCCATAGTCAGTTAGTCACAGATGAGATAAAATATAAATTTAGTCATGGACTAAAGTTTGGCCGCCTTCGAGAATACCAGCCTAAATCTCTATAAGCCTGATGGTTTCAAATTTTGTAGACTGCAATATTGGGGTTTTTACGATTTGTCTTGTACTTTATTGTTTCTAGTTTAAATCATGCCATTTTTTTAAAATTATTTGGCTTTGGAAAAGAACTGTCATTAATACATTATCGGATGGTTACATAATCAGTATGGAGCCTGTTCCTTCTTCTTCTCAAACATTCTCATTTCTCCAACATACCGGTCTTTGAGGTCATACTAAAATCTTCAGAAAGTGAAATTCTCAACTGATGGTGGAAGACAATTCCTTGGGAACAGAGCTATTGACCACTGTCATACTGTATTTTGTGGCCAGAAATTGTGTCTACTCCATCTGTGGCATCTTTTAAAAGAAGTCTGATGACCCTTTCTCAGGAATAAAGGGTCAAGCAATCAAGTATCAATTAAGTAAGTATTAAATAATAATGAAAACTGCTTTATTTAATATTTATTATATAAAGTAATTCTTTGTTTATTTAGTGTATCCAAGATTATCTGTAGCATTAAGACAACAATGGAATGAACTAGAAGGACAATTACTACAGGAAGACATCACTCAACAGGTAACTTTTAAGCCTTTTTCATATTCACACAACAAAACATAACATGTAAAAATTATTTTGCTTCTGGTACTGCAGTAATTCAGTTTCAACATTATTACAGTATTTCAGTATCTAAACAAAATTAATAAAAATAAGATGATGTGTCACTGCAGTAAAAAAGAAAACATAATAGCACCGGATTACTGCAGTAACTGAAGTAGACTTGATAGCAATATATTCCTGCAGTAACTGCAGAGGTTCACAATTTCATGTTTTATTCAAACCTAAACATAAAAGGTTTTTTTTTCATATATAAAGTTCTATTAAAGATGTATTGTCACTTGAAAACGACAAAAAAATCAACGACACAAATTTTAAAATTAACCTGCTCATAATAAAGTTATATCAAATTTAAGAACTTGAAAATAAAAATTAGTGTATTTAAAAATTGTTTAATAAGATTTTTACACTGAAAAATGATAATAATTTAAGCGGCTTCCAGCCTTTTTGAGGTTTTTGCTGATTTTTAGCATATAACATTGCAATATTGGGGGTAAATAATTTTAAAATACCCTAATTTCTAGTTTCATGGTCATAACTTATATATTCAAAACTAGCAAGTTATTTTTAAAATTCATTTTTTGTCATTTTTCAAGTGACAATACATCTTTAATCACAGTTATCATAATTCTTTCTAAAAAATGAAGCATTGATACAATAATTTTAAAATTCTATCTTGATTTCATTTTCACAGAATTTATTCACCAGGAATCTGTTGTTTAATCCACGTGTTTTTAATGCATTTCCTAATTATCCTAGTGGCTAGATTGAAAAGATAACAGCTATTCACTCCATGGATTGTATGTCTATTTGCAGGGCTACAAGAAAAGATTAAATGCTATTTTTAAGGCAGCAGGATATATAATGGATGAAAAAGTACATGATGCACTAAAAATAGAAAATAAAGATAAAAAAGAAAAGACAGGGGAATATTCAACATTAGATTCTTGTAATGAGGTGAGGTTTAATAGTCAGTATTTGATGTATACATTCATTTTGCTGATACAAATGATTCAACATTAAATAATTCTAGGTTAGTTAGGTTGTTAGATGTGTTTGTACTTTTCTATATGTTTTGTTTAAATTATATTACATCAGCTTCCTTTCTATTTATAACAAACCATTTATGGTTCCATGAGGGCTCCTCTTTGTCTTTTCATTTTGTTTTTAATATTTTAACCATTGTTTTTATATGGATAAATAAAGAAGAATTGAATTGAACTGTGTATCTATTTCTAATTTAAAAGCCCATTGCCTAAAAAATCTTCCATATTCATCCTAAATTAGAAATTTACCAATTAATAATAATTACTAGCTGTGTACTCATCATTCAGATAGTATTCAAAGACTAAACACCATGCTGTTGTTTTTATTGGCCATTGGTTGAGAGAAGGATTACGTTTATCATCGCACTTGTTGATGGAGAAATTTTTGAAAATGTGTTTGTGCTTTAGTTGTCATATGATCAGTAACAGAGGGCGACATGGATACTTTTTGTTAACTCAGGGCTGAATTTTCGACTTTAGTTGCCTCTCATTTGTGGACATGCCGATTATGCGTGTCAACCAATGTTACCTACAATCTGCTAAGGATTAAGCATTTTTTTTACCCATAATAGGCATATGCTAAATTGGAAGCAGAGGTTAAAAGACTGAAAGCACAATTGAATCAAAATCATTTTTATGGTAAGCTAAGCTGTACACATTTTTTTTTTCATTATTGTCAATTTGATATTGAATCACCATTGAATTTGAAATAAAAACATATTAAACAAATCTTAGATAGCTAACATTCTATACGAATGGTTGAATTCTTTTCATTAATGCCTACTGGCTAGCTATCAAAGATTTCTTCACTGATGATGGTGGATGTTCCACTGAAAAATGTCTCTGAATATGAGGAAAATCAGAGGCATAAGTTGGTCTTACCAATTTAAATGAAATTTAATAGGTATTAGACATTATGTAGTGTTTGTGAACATACAAACAATTTCAATAATGCTGTATCCATACAATAAATCCAGTATTTTGAACAAGTGTTTTTGATTCATCATACACCCAGTGTGTTATGGGTGACACTCAATGATTTTGTATTGGTTTGTACCCCTGATGGTGATTACTGATTCTGTTTAATTTTGGTTTGCTACACCAATAGTCTCTCAAAATTTCAAACACTATTTCTAATGGTGTTATTCTTTTGGTAAATGGGAGTACACTTTAAGTTTTTCTTACCAGAATATGACATGCATGTATATTAAAGTAGATAGTAGACTTCACAGCTTTCACAATCAAAATACATTTTTCTCATTGATAAATAATTTGTGTACTTTTGTTACGTGAACTCTTCCTCAACCGAACATCCTCAAATTTGAATCCAAATTGGCATTCTAAATAAATTTGACTAAAAAAAAATGACGTAGAGATTTATGAAAAACACATCAAACAGACATGAAAATTCTAATTTAAATTTATTTGACTTAGTCACAATCGACTTTCAATTTTGATTAAAATTATAATTCTTTCATTGGTTTTGTTGCGTGATTTTGGGATGTTTGGATTTCTGAGCGGTCTTCATACTATCCATTTTGTTTACACTTCCATAAAGCATTGCTGAGAGATTGAGAGGGAGATCGAGATGGAAAAGAGTGAGGGAATGTGAGTTGGAGGGAAAGAGTAAAGTTTATAATTATAAGTTTATAATAGTTTATAAGTTCATAATTTTGAGATCTTAATTTATTATGAAATTTGGTTTTGCAAGAGTTGATTGTATTACATTCTTACACTACCGTGTATCAGATTTACTCCTTTGTTATTTACTATCTTAAATCATTCCATCCAATGATAAACTGTTATTGTAACTTCAAAACTTACAGAATTCTAAGTAATGTAATTTTCGCTCACAGAATTGAAAATACACTTTGTTAAATTTTGGTTATCGCAAATTTTACCAGCAGCTGTAATTCCTTGATGTCAATTATTTGGCCGATGTTTTTGCTTAAAGTTGGAGGCAAGTCAATTCTGTGAGCCTTGAAGTTAGACTTGAAACTGAACTGGTTAAACAAAACACATAGGGAATATTTTTCAGCAAATGGTCATGTGTGGCACTTTGCTCTCTGTATCAAGTTTTTAGTTAACAGGGTGCTACACGAGGCACTTAAATATTTAACGTGCAATACAAGCAAAGCGCCCGTGCATTCATTTGGTGATTCCTAGGGTGTGCTTCGCGCTTAAGCACACTGAAGAGAAATGAGTGGAACAATACATGGTTCCTTTCAGTTACACGTACAGTAGCACATACAGTAGTGCTTTTTTCCATAAGTTGGTCTCAGTTCCAGGTCAAGACAGTTTACCTATATTCCCCTTCTCTACATACACGATTTTCGCTACAGCAGAGCATGATTTTTCAATTATCATACAATGTTTTCTTGCAAGTTATGAACAATGAAAGTTTGAACATTTTAATGTAAGTTTTGACAATTTTTTAACATGATCGTGCATTTGAAAATTGTTTATTGTAATGAAAGTTGAATGTTTAAACTATATGGTTTTTAAATAAATAACAATTGAAAAAAATTACCATATTTATATTTCTGCCTACTGTGGAGAACTAGCTTTGCGACCTGTGCCTCCTTTGGCTTGACTCGGCCGCATATTGCTTTACAAAAAAAAATGATTATGAACTTGGTACAAATGAACAAGATGGTGTGATGCGGCCTTGTACCCATGCTGTTCCTGCCTTACCTAGTATCTAAATGATTTTGTTAACATTTTAAAAAAAGTTCATTTAGGATACTACTACAATTCACTATGGTGTTCTACTATTGACAACAAATATGAGTACAACCATGTTAAAATTTTTGAAAACTGAAATATTGTGTGCCACTGTAGCCAAATCATGAATGTGTGAAACAGGCTTTACTTTATTGAAAGTTTTGTACAAAAAACTAAGTTATTGTAGTCACATTTCCATATCTTTGTTGCACTTTCTTATTTTCTCTTCAATAACTATCTATGCTTTCTAGGCAATACTACAGCTGTACCACCTGCCAAGTTACCTTGATTCAGATAGGTAAATTATGCAGTGACTCCAGGTGTCATACAGGTGGTCTTACTGTTTTGCATGCTATTCATATCATTGCATGAAGTCCTTCATCCAATGCACATAATCTAGAAATCGTACAATAGTAGGCATGACAATTCACGCTGAAGAAACACACATGTTTGAAAATATGCTCATGCTTTGAAATAAGTTTAAATTTGTTATTACGAGCTCAATGCTAATTAGATTAAACTGTATAGTCTATCTCATAGACTACATATATAATCTCATATAACATGTTTGCACAAATCTAATTAAACTTGCATAACAATTTTGATGTTTAGCAATTGCATGAATAAATATGAATCAATTGAATTCTCAACATGACTTCATTACCCTATATTTGACTTCCACAGTAGGTCTAATACAGAATGCTGTGGCTGTTATTCTCAAAATACTAACAATTGCACAACATTAGTTGGTCCTGGAAGCATAAACCTGCTTTTCCCCAGCAGACAAAATTTAGAATGCTTTTTCTGGTTAGGTCCCGACTAAAGTTTGACACCTTTGAGAATACCATTTATTTGTTAGTCCTGGATTAAATCTGAATTTAATCCTGGACTAAATGTAGTCGGCTTTTGAAAATACCAGCCTGACTTATGGCCAAAATAAGGCATTTGCCCAATTCTGTTTGAATTTACTGTAACTAATTTATTACATAAAAAAGACATTTTCAATAATGTTCATAATACTGTGTCCTAAAATTTTGATATTTCTTTGTGCAAATATTCAATATCGCTCAATATTAAAACATATGTCTTTCCCTGTCTGCGTGTGCATTGTGTTAGCCATATACACTACTCACAAGCATGTATTCCCTATATCCTTCTGTATGCAACATCCATCCTAAATCAAACATGCATCTATTATATACCGAAGAGATTATCAGTTTGTTTGTTTCACGTACTACTATTTCATTAGGCTTTTGCCACTAGCGAAGCATATACTAAAATACAAATGGAGTAATGTATATTGAAAAATATGGTTTAAACTGAAAAATATTGTACGAATTAAAAATGAGTGCAATATTTTTCTGTATCGCAGTTAAAGCTAGATTCTTGTCCCCAAAGATAAGTCAATATTAAATAAAACTAAGAAATTTGGCACCCTAACATGTTTTTTTCAGTGGTATTCGTTTTTATGCTTTATTTTCGCCATGGTTGCGCTGCTAGCAATTCTTCTTGTTCATGCTCGGAATTTATGGCATCACATGGTCTTGAATGAAATGCTCTTGATTGGCTAATCATCTGGACTTGCAAACATTTTTTTTTCCATTCATGGTACCAAATTGAGAACCATCCGACCTACCATCCCTATTGAAATAAACATGTGATCAATACTGTTAAACAAATACATTGTTTTGATCACGTTTTCTTGCTCATGACCCAATCTCTGCAATCACTTTGACTCATTATAAATCTCTGATTAACATGACAAATTCTACATTTAACTGTTAGATATATTGGATGTTGATGGCGCTCATTGGATTAGCAAGCAGTTAGGTACTTTCAGCAAGTCAAATTGCTGAACAAAGTGATACATGATGAAAAATGTTAGTCATGGTCTCTGGAAAATGATGATAAATAAAAATTCACTTACTCAGAGACAGAAATTTGAGAAATTTATGTCTCCAAGTAAGTGAATTTTTATTTATCAAAGTGATACATATACAAAATATATAGTACAGCTCAAAATTGAATATTAAAATTAAGCTATGTTGCTTTAAGTTGAGGTGTTGTACAGAGTGTGTAGGTTTGAGCGGCAGCAAATGATTGAAATGATCTAATGCTTTCTCTAGCGGCAAGCAGGCCTTCATTTATGTTCCTTGTAATACTAACAACAACTCTTATTTCCTAATTGGAATTACTGTAGCATGATATTGTAATAATCTTTTTTATTGAATGGCATCTTCTATTTACCAAGTGATATTCATATTAACAGTAACCTTTAAGTTTATTTATTTTTTTGTTTTTTTCACATCCAACAGCAAATGTTTAATTTGATATGATTTATTTAGTGTTGTAGAACACCAAGGATAACCCATAAAAGTCTGAATTGGACTTATTTCAAATGAGGTACTTATGGTGGTGATTGGGTAGTACATCAGTTGGCAATCCCCTACTGTCTTTCGAAGAGTTCACTGCATTTTTTAAATGTGCATGAGCCATGTTATACACAAGACCAACAGCTTAAGGTCTCATCTTAAAGACTGTGCGCTAGTAACTTTTATTTCGACCCTCCAGCCAAAACACAAAGAGAGTGGCATGATGTTGAATTGAACCATGGATCAGTGAGTCATGGTTCAATCTACAGCATAGTGATTTCCACTAGCTAAACCAACTGAGCTAAATACCACTCTAAATGTTCTTGCCAATTTTGTGATGAAAACCAAATCATACACCCTAAAACAAAGTCTCAGTATAAGTCTTATGGGGTGGAACTGTCTATAGGTCATGCAAATACAAATATTGTAAGTTGTTCTCATGTGGCACTTGAACCAACATCTCCAGAATTAAAATTTGGTATCCATACTGTATCATTAGACCACTTAGCTTACATTTGATTAATGGACTTCTAATCAAAGTAAATTGCAGTACCTAGTGATATTGTGACTGCAGTCAACCACTAGTTAGTAATCAGTTGCAAGCCTGGTAGTTTGTGTTATGTATATCAAGCTACCTAGAAAATATCTGAAGTCTAGGTCTGAGTTGCGGCAGAGAACAATTTGTGATTTTGTTCGCGATATTCTCAATTGTGCATTTTGATTTGGACAAAACATAATAATAATAATAATAATATGTGACATTTATATAGCACTTATTGCCAAGGCCTCTAAGCGCTGTGAAAAAAATGATGATAAATAAAAATTCACTTACTCAGAGACAGAAATTTGAGAAATTTATGTCTCCAAGTAAGTGAATTTTTATTTATCAAAGTGATACATATACAAAATATATAGTACAGCTCAAAATTGAATATTAAAATTAAGCTATGTTGCTTTAAGTTGAGGTGTTGTACAGAGTGTGTAGGTTTGAGCGGCAGCAAATGATTGAAATGATCTAATGCTTTCTCTAGCGGCAAGCAGGCCTTCATTTATGTTCCTTGTAATACTAACAACAACTCTTATTTCCTAATTGGAATTACTGTAGCATGATATTGTAATAATCTTTTTTATTGAATGGCATCTTCTATTTACCAAGTGATATTCATATTAACAGTAACCTTTAAGTTTATTTATTTTTTTGTTTTTTTCACATCCAACAGCAAATGTTTAATTTGATATGATTTATTTAGTGTTGTAGAACACCAAGGATAACCCATAAAAGTCTGAATTGGACTTATTTCAAATGAGGTACTTATGGTGGTGATTGGGTAGTACATCAGTTGGCAATCCCCTACTGTCTTTCGAAGAGTTCACTGCATTTTTTAAATGTGCATGAGCCATGTTATACACAAGACCAACAGCTTAAGGTCTCATCTTAAAGACTGTGCGCTAGTAACTTTTATTTCGACCCTCCAGCCAAAACACAAAGAGAGTGGCATGATGTTGAATTGAACCATGGATCAGTGAGTCATGGTTCAATCTACAGCATAGTGATTTCCACTAGCTAAACCAACTGAGCTAAATACCACTCTAAATGTTCTTGCCAATTTTGTGATGAAAACCAAATCATACACCCTAAAACAAAGTCTCAGTATAAGTCTTATGGGGTGGAACTGTCTATAGGTCATGCAAATACAAATATTGTAAGTTGTTCTCATGTGGCACTTGAACCAACATCTCCAGAATTAAAATTTGGTATCCATACTGTATCATTAGACCACTTAGCTTACATTTGATTAATGGACTTCTAATCAAAGTAAATTGCAGTACCTAGTGATATTGTGACTGCAGTCAACCACTAGTTAGTAATCAGTTGCAAGCCTGGTAGTTTGTGTTATGTATATCAAGCTACCTAGAAAATATCTGAAGTCTAGGTCTGAGTTGCGGCAGAGAACAATTTGTGATTTTGTTCGCGATATTCTCAATTGTGCATTTTGATTTGGACAAAACATAATAATAATAATAATAATATGTGACATTTATATAGCACTTATTGCCAAGGCCTCTAAGCGCTTCACAATTATTAC
>JAOTQE010032197.1:0-10262 GCA_025631205.1 Nesometra sesokonis
CTTTCTCCCAGCAGCAATACGAAAATTTAATGAAATGTATAAAAGATAAATTTAATAAATACTTATTACAGGCCTTTCAAATAATACAGATTTTTAATTACTGCAACTGGTATTGTATAATGTCTTTTTTATCTTCCTATTTTAAAATTCCATTTGTATGATTATAATTGATTAGTGTGCAATATTTGCAATGATATTTCAACAAAAGAATATTTTATGATAATATGGCGTCAACAAGTTATGTAGGAGCATTGTTTTGAGTAGGCTTTTTAATGTATCATTGTTTTATCATGGGTACTTTATATTTTTATATTTCGCATTTTTCTATGTTGATTTCTTGTATATTGAATGAATTTTAACTGTGACAAGTGAGCAATGCAATTTCCAAGTTTCATTGGATAATAAAGTTCATCTGTATCTGTATCTGTATCAGTGGAAGGTAGGTTAAAGTTAATAGGCCCGAGTTCTTTTTTTGGTAAGTTCAGGTTCAGCGGTATTTTCGTACCATTTATTTTCATGCCACTACCACTAAAATAGTTTACATTTCAAAATAACATCCATTGTATAATATAATGGTGGTTTGCATAAAAAGGTCATAAAATAAGCGAGTTTTAAGACTTATGATCTGTAATAGGTAATGATAAAATAACAATCATAATAAGATAATTGTAAAAATAAGAGTAGAGGAATTGTTCAAGTTGTTCAGCGTATTAAATGGATACTTACGCAATCACCAAATAATAACCTATTACAATTACTATATTAGTTCTAGTTTCACTTCTAAATTCGGGTTGGAACTCGTGGGGCCTCATGCAGCCACAGTGGAGCTCTACCTGACACTTAATACAATGAGGCTAGTGGAGCTTAGAGCTTAAATTAGTAATCCTCAATTTCCAACGGTTCGAACCCAATAAGCCTATGGAGATTATAAGGCAAACCCATTGTGTGCTTTTGTGTGAAAACTAGAAGGCAATCACTGATATTATAAACCACATAAACTCATCTTATAAAACAGTAAAATATTCACATCTGCTTGTATAACATAAGATTTTATTTATTTAACTGATGATGCATACTTATTATCGCACAATTTATTTTCCGTTTGACCTATCAAAAACAAAGTTTGTTAATAATAAATGTGATTGGTTACTTCGCTCAAATTGTACACAAGGGAAAATATAGTAATCGCCATGCTGACGTGTAATTATTAATCAATACCGTTGAACACATCAATAGCAGTTATATCGTCATCCCAGTCATTTATAGTCGCACATACAGAGTACTGCATGATGAACGCGTATAGATTTTTACGCGGTGTTCTGCAGACGATTACGGGATAGGTCATGATAATTCTATATATTTTCGATTTTTATTATGATGGATTTAACGTATTCATATTGTGGATTTAAAGTATTCATATTGTGAATTTAATAGTGATACGTAACTTGTGAAGAAATCACCTTAAACCATATTGAATAACGTGTAGAACATTCTTATGAACCGTGGACGAATGCACCACTACATAAAGTACCAACTAGAGTATAGTAGGCCATCCAGGTTTCATTGAACCTTACGGTAACTTACTCCAAAAATATGTATAATTATGCGCTTTAAGCACGCCAACACAATGTCTAGTTCTACAAGAAAGTCCATAATTTAGGCCTATTTTTAAAGGAATTTCTATAAAATAAGCAATACAAATTTACATAAAATGAAATCAACAAAAGCATAATATGGTAATCCTCAGTATTATATTGGTTTCCTTATAATCTTAAAGAAAATCTCTGGTCCCAAATCGAGTGTTTTTTTTAATTGGAGTAAGGCGTAGTTTAAAATAACAAGCATGTGTCCACTGAGTCATTTATATATTCGTGTTCATTATCCCGGAACAAATAAAACAATTGTCCTAATATACTTTTCTGTATACTAGAAATAACATTTAATTTCACATTTATATTCAAAAAGCATACTAAACGTAAAAAGTAATGTAATTTAGTTTGATTAATATTATGCCTTATACTAAATATTCTCAAAGCGCTGTGGACCGGATGTTACACCTTCGTATTACTTTCCAAGTACAATTACAGTGTAAATGTTTCGGCCAGCGGTGATATCGAAATCCAATGGAGAGCGCCGTCATACGGTGATAAAACAGATCCATCAATGGCCGAAACATGTACACTGTACAATTGGACATTAGCATACACATTTTGTTAAAAAAGGTATTTCACTTGTATTAACATAATATCAAAATGGAACACAAAGTCATAATATCATTGGAATTATGTCTTCTATAAAGGTTAAATCTATTTCCTTTCATCAGTTTACCAACCTTTTTATTAGGCCTAGTAGGCCTAGCAAACACCAGAAATGTTTAATCTATTTTCCATAGCGTTAGAATTTAGTAAAGGTAATATATTACAATTCTCTTCTGTACATAATTTATTGAAATGTTAAATCGCTCATTTTACCATAAAAACAGAAAATAGTATTTTTAAATACTTTACTTAAATTTATGCAACTACGTAGGATTTATTGTAAACAAAATCTCGTCGAAATTTGGCGGAATAATTTCAATTCATCTCAATATCTGGCATTGCCTGCAACACCGTGTGACTTCTACAATTTTTTTTCCGTACTTCCGTCAGAAAATCTATTTATTTCCATATCTAACTGACAAGTTTACATACAACACTGTAACAGGCCCGTTGTAAGCTGGAGGCGGATTATTTTCCTGAAAACGGACCATCGTCAGAGTTTTATCAGAAAAACAAAAGGCAGGCGTGGGTCCAGAGCCCTTCTGGAAAATCTCTCTGGTGAACTTTTAGACGCACACATATTAATTTGTTTTTAAATGAGGAAAAAAAAATAAAATTAGCATTCCAACACAGAAGGTATATATTTGAAAAAGAAAAATATAGATCTTTTCTATTCCAAACAGAAGATATATATTTATTCTTTTGTATACCAAATAGTATAATGTGAGTTTTTTAATCAATGTGTTACGGGTAGTAAGGCACAATTGTTTGGATTCAAGTTTCAATTAAATGTCCTAACACAACAGATCTTATAGGGGACAGGTACAAATGTAGGTTACTAAACATAATATATGTGTATTGTCAACTTTTTCAAGCTCAGGTTGACCTCAAGAAGGAGTGGTTATTCCGAACCTCCGAACAACCGCAACCCCATCGTACAGGCCTGACACACTATTCATGAATGGCAAAACAATGCTCTTTTATTTATAGACCAAGGAAAAGTAACCCAGCGAATTGTGCCTGTCGGATACTAAAACGTGTTGCTCTAAAAATAAATTCATGTTTTTACAGGAATGAATGTTGTTTTTGCACTGTACATATGTAACGATTGATAGTATTTATTTATGAAGACAACCAAATTTTCATTCTTGAATCTTGAAACTTTTGCCAGCGTTCAAGAACATTGCACTTACACGCAGGAGAGCTAAGCTTTGATAACGATCCTTCAAAAAATAACACCCTCAAACAAGGTGGGTCTACCATGTTAAATCACTAAAAAGATCTACCTAGTACCCACAGAGAACTACCCAGTAAATAGGTAGTATATTGGTTGATGTTATTGATACCTCAAGCTCAATAAGTAATTGTTTGTCATGGTTTCAGTTCTAGTTAGTTTAAAGGTCTATTAATGGCTGTATTTTTCAATTGTAGGGCATTGTTGGCCATAACCTTGGTAGGCTCCCTTAAAAGGTTAATTGCGAGATTTACAGGTCTTGGTTATAACGAAATATTATAATAGGTAACAAGGTTGGTGTATGGTAGTTATTACAGTGTTAACCCTGTTAACTACCTATATCTGCCTTGTCACCACCATTATCTACCATGTCAACGGGGTTATTTTTTTCCAAAGGGGATACATCACATTATAGTACAGTAAACATTTAAAGGACAACTCCGGGATTAAAATTTCTATCGATGAATCTGTAAAACATTGAGACCTAACTCACAAAATTTCACAACATTTGGACAAAGGGATAATGCAGAAAAAATGTGTTGAAAAGGGAGTCCAAAATAAAAGTGAGTCTACTATTCAAATTACACAGTGTTAAAAAATAGGAAAATTAGATATTTTGAAAGGGTTGTGCTTGAAAACCAAAACTAACATTACAATTATAACTCCCGTAAATGAAAAGATCAGTCAAATTCACATTAGAACAAGTAATTTTAATGTGATTTTTTATTTTTGTTTTTGAACACACCACTGTCAAAATCCGTAATTTTCATATCCTTTAGCATTGTGCAATATGAGTAGCAGACCCACTTTTTGATTTAATGCCTACATTGGAAAGTGTTTTCATCCATTATATCAATGTCCAAATGTTGTGGAATTTTGTAAGTAAGGTAAGAAATAATTGGTCTGGTGTATCCATAAAAAAATGAAACCCGGTTCCCCTTGAAGACAGTATGACCGGCATTTTAAAATGGTTTACCGTATATTATTTTAAAATGACCTTTATATTGTTAATAAAAGTCAGTGGCACCAAATACTCTCAAATGCCGAGGAGTCAATTACTTGTTGTCTTATGACGTTGACGTAAAAAGACAACGTTTTTATTTACACAATTCACATTAAGCATGTGTAGTGACTAGGCCTCTCCTCTATGAGAAGTGTGTTGTATGACGTCATACGACACCAGCAGATTGACATTTTCCGTTTTTCATTTTCGATTAAACAGTGTTTAAAATTATGAATAAATAAAATTTTTACAAGGTGGATTTATATTATAAAATTATAAAATATAAAATACATACAATTTTCTTAAAAGCCAATATCATATCATGCTCTTTAAACTCATTTTAAGCCAATCTCGTAAAAAGTCCCAATAGAGAGAAAAGCATTTTGAAATGAAGGCTAAATGGATAGTTACAGAATTTTTTGAGATAGTAGGCTAATTCAAGGGACAACGATAGGCCTATAGACAATTTATCGCATTTTTCTACCTACTTAACAACAAATTCAAAATATTTTATTTAAACATTTTAATCTGTAGTTTCGAAAAGTAATCTCGAAAAATAAAGAGAAGCCGATCGGTGACATATTCGGAATCATTATGAGATGAGTTTTAAACATTAGGGGCCTATAAAGATAATACTGATGATCACAATCTAAACAGTAGAATAAAAAGTTTATATTTAGTTGGGATAGGATATTTCAAATAATTCACAACACTTTTAGGGAAAAAATAATTAAAATTATTGAATTGCGAAATTTAC
This sequence comes from Nesometra sesokonis, assembly GCA_025631205.1. NCBI lineage: Eukaryota > Metazoa > Echinodermata > Crinoidea > Comatulida > Antedonidae > Nesometra > Nesometra sesokonis. The sequence goes on from JAOTQE010032197.1 coordinate 5,253, forward strand.
GATTTTTACAAAAACATTTGTTACGATTTCCGATTTAGCCTAGCGTGTAAACCATCTCTCGCCTGTGCTTTTGGCTGGTACTCATCTGTTTGATACCGCCCCCAAGAAAATATATTTCGATATTAAACATATTAAAATAATGGACCAAAAATAATGTATCGAATGAGAAGAGTTGCCGGGCTCAGTTTCAGGGGCTGGTACGACATCCATTGCAGCTTCATTATTACAATTATTTTCAGTGCAGCATTTACGACAGGTACCAACTTGGATGAATTCGGCACATTCACTTTCCTCTTCACAGTCGTTCGACAATGTACAGCCTCTTTTAAAATTGATGATGCAACTACCGACACGGGTCACTTCACTCTGCATAAAAATATACATGTTTTATAATGTTTAAAAATACTTTATAGACATGGGCGGCGGGGGGGGATGGGGACGCGTTCCCCCCCCCCCCCAAAATGATGATTCAGTGGGGGGGATAGTCCCCCCTGAAATGACACTGCTGCAGTTACAAAATTCTCAATTCACAATTAAAAAACAGCATGTAATTATATTAAATACGAATAGTGCGGCCTGGAAAACCACCTTCAGGAAATAGGAAAGCTCACATTTAGAAGCAATGTCGTTTTTTTTTTTTTTTTGCTCATCAAAATCTAACCGGGCTAGGGTGTCTGGACAAAATTTAACCTTGTCCCCCCTCCCCAGATCCAAAAACGTTCCGCCGCCACGGTTTATAGATACTGTATGATTATTTTCTGATAAAATATCATCTCAATCGTGGTAGGTACTGACGTGGTGATTATGTTTTTCTTCAAATGATGACACACATGGGCGGCGGAAAAGGGAGATGGGGGACACGTTCAGTGATAACTCAGCGGAAATAGTCCCCCTAAAATGTCATTCCAACTAAAAAATTCACAATTCACAATTCAAAAACAGCATGTAAATGTGGTAAATATTAATATTGTGAACTTGACCACTTAGAGGCAATACCTTTTTTTTTTGTTTTTTTTTTTTTGTTCTTCAAATTCTAACCAGGCTGGGGTTACTGATCTAACTTAAACCTGGTCCCCCTTCCGAATTCAAAAAACGTTCCGCCGTCTCTGATGACACAACTGCATTAAACATTAAACTACATTATACATTAAACTGCATTAAACAGTGTAACTTATGACTAGTGCAATTGCCATATAGTTTTCACCTCAGCCTTAAATTGTGATACTTTGGAAATATTGTAGATGCAAAGGAGTGTCATTTTGAGCATCTAGATGTGCCATATTCAATTTAAACTCAGCTTTAACCATGGTTGGCCTGATATGTGTTTTTAGTCTGCCCATAGGGTCATGCCTCATATGTTTTGATATGTGATGACACTCTGAGAAGCTTTTTTAAATGTATGTTATAGGCCTATCACTTCTGAAATTCTAGTGGTGAGATATTTTAATTGACACCTTTTCTCATCCTCGCAAACATTTAAGAATCAACCACTGTATCGCATTGTATTCTTCAAAATGATTACATAGATGAAATTTACATAAGTAGATGCTGATAACACTAATATGTACGGTAATTGAGACGATTTCAACACGGCTGAAAGTTAATTTTTGGGCGTTCACCTCATTATCTATCAATAAAGCTAAACATAAATAACAGTACATGAGACGATGTGTTGTTAAGCGGTTACTATCAGTGGTTATTTCTTACAGGAGCGGATCCAAGATTGTAATTTGGGGTGGGAGATTAGATTCCGATTTTGGTTTGACAAGCAAAAAAAACCCTGTTTCCAACACCAGGTCCGACTTTGCCTCTAGGGTCCCTATACAGTGCATCTGTTTTTATCAGTCAAGTCATTATAAGCAAATCAAGTTTTTTTGGGTCAATATTAGGTGGGCTTAAGAAGGTTACTTCGTAATTTGCCACGAATTGTCAGTTCAGTTGTTGTTTTGGTATTCACCCTTGGATGTGGAAATATTCCCTATCAACCGCCCATGTTCCCCGCCTAAGAATGTATAGATCTGCATTAATTAAGACCAATCTAACACATCACCGCGTTATATACCAGTCATTTTCAAGTAAAACGCGTATCATTATCGTACTATTAACACATTATGAGTATGAGAAATGTAGATTCATCACAGTATGAAGGCGTCATCAGCGACTGATAATGTGAATTGTTAGCCATATCGAACCAGAGAGTAAACGTATATTCCAACACAAAATTTAAATAGGTTCCCAGTGGAATGGTATGTCTCCTGCATTAGTAAATGAAACCAATCTGTTATAAATCAGGCAGCCAAGTGTTTTAGTAGGCCTATATCAAAAGAGGTCAATATTATATAATTTATATTAATGTCAATATTACACTTCCGGTGTGAATTTTTAGCATAGTGTCTACACCTCCAGAAAGAAATTAGTCAAATGAATAAGTGTTTATTACTTACGTAACATTTATTTGAACAATTCTGTACTTGTGGTGAATAGTTTTCGTCAATAATGCAAGGTGTTCCAAACTCTAAATATGCATCACATGTGTAACACTGGAGCGAAGATACCCTTTGTGCTAGATGCAACAAACTCACTATGTAAAATTTTTTAAAAAGGTAGTTAAATATTTTCGTCTAACACTAAGCACTTCTTATCAGATAATACCCTGACAATTTTAGCTAAAATACTGTAATTTTATCTCGTCAAACAGTAATATTAAATTTTCAGACTTAAGGTCGTATACCAAATTAATTCAAGAAAATGAATACAATGTCAAAAATGTACAATTATAAAACTAATTTAATGGAGAATAGAACATACACCGTACTGATGACAAATAGGAAAATCAAAATCTTGGAGTTGTATTTGATGCAAAACTAACATGGTCAGACCATTGATAAGTTACCACGCAAAATTTCTAAACGAATTTGTAATTGTCTATTCGAACAGTAATATTAAACTTTCAAACTATCTGTAAATAATTTTAAATGGACTAGGAACGATTCTACTGTCTAAAGACATAACTGCAATTATGGACATTTTAAGTTTTTTAAGGATGCTGTAAACCTGATAAAATAAAATTATAATGTTATTTATGTGTTTCAATGAAAATTCTCGATTTTATTTATTCAAACATTTTATTTTTAATGAATATTTGCACTCTCATTGCACACGAAGTCAAAGGCAATACCCTTATGAAACATTATTGGAACAATACGCAAAGTTAAAAAAAGACTTATATCGTGCAACAAAACTATGGAACAACCTTCCAGATGATATTAAAACAAATTTTAAGTCAATAAAAAATCTTAATACATTGATTATCTTGCAATTGAAAAATGATATTTTGTTTAATATGCATATATTTCAAAACGTTATCTATTTTTATTTTTTTTATTGAACCTTGTATTTATAGTTTGTTTTCATTTTGTAATGTGTTTAGCATTACAAAACAGAACCATTAAGTAAGTAAGTAAGTAAGTAAGTAAGTAAGTAAGTAAGTAAGTAATTAAGTAGGTAGGTAGGTAGGTAGGTAGGTAGGTAGGTAAGTAAATAGTAAATCTTTCTACGACGCGAAGCACAACTCGCATTAGGCTTATTCGTGTTTTTTTTTTTTACTTTTCAGTAAATGCAGTAGACGTAATAGCAATATATCGCTGCATTAACTGCAGTAGAATAATTTTGATATGGTCTCTTAAAGATGAATCTACTGCAAACAAATACAGAATCGTCTAGAGCGTGTCAGTTGGAAATTTCACACGTTACTAATACCAAAATTTATAATACAAGCATTATACATGTTTTATGCACCTAATCCAATTTGAAAAAGATATCATGTGAGTGCTTTTATAATAATTGGCATGTATAATGTTACCATCATAAATATGTGGTTATATATGCTAGTATCGAGATGACTAGCATAAAATACCTGATAATGGAAAGGTAGATAAAGACACATTGTAGAATGATATGTGGTGTTTAGAAGGCCATAATCCATAAATATGATATTTGTTTATCTTGTCTTCTTTTTTTTCTAAATGACCCCAATGCAAATAAAAAGACATTTCTCTGTTTTGTTTTGTCTTTCGTGGGGGTAACCTACTTTTATTTACATTCTCTTTTCTCTCTTTTTTTAATGTTTTCTATACATGCCTACAAATATACACCTATGCATAAATGCATACACACACCCACCCACACCCACACACACATAGGCCTACTCCTTAAATGTGATACTGTGTTTATCTTGTCTTTTTTATTAACTTATATATTTTTATGAATAGCCCTTTTATTTCAAAACCTAGTCTTAATCATATTAAATGCAAATTTAACAAACACATCTACAACAAATAAACCCTTATATACGATATATATAAATATTTATTGTGTACAGTCAAGTCTTCTTTAAATAATATTTCCAAATCTTCTCTAACGTTTCAAGCCGAAGTTAGACTCGTCTAGGCGACCTCTACAGCCACATTAGATAGTTTCTCTTCACATAGGCTTCTATGAATGGTGTCTTGTTCGAGGCAAGAAATCCTGCTTTCCACACCCAGTACCTTTTGGTTTCTAAGCCAATTTGGAAGCGAATTACTAGTCTAGGCGACGTCTACAGCCACAAAGGATAGTCTCTCTTCACATAGGCTTCTATGAATGGTGTCTTGTTCGAGGCAACAAATCCTGCTTTCAACACCCAGTACCTTTTGGTTTCTAAGCCAATTTGCAAGCAAATTATATTAGTCTAGGCGACGTCTACAGCCACATTAGATAGTCTCTCTTCACATAGGCTTTAATGAATGGTGTCTTGTTCGAGGCAAGAAATCCTGCTTTCCACACCCAGTACCTTTTGGTTTATAAGCCAATTGCAGGGGCGTATCCAGGATTTGGCGAAGGGGGTGCTCGGTTTGAGAATCACAACCTACGTCAGCCCCACCATGGTTGGGGGTGAGGTAAGAACATTTTGAAATATGACGTCTGTAGATGCCTGGAAATGGCATTCAAATAGAACGTTTTGGGGAGTAA